>SJYA01005844.1:0-23645 GCA_006410615.1 Neotragus moschatus | reverse complement strand
TGACACACTCTGGATAAAGTCAACTCAGGGCTTCAGATTTCTGCATTTGAAAGGAACGTTTTAGTTCAAACCCCCTCTGATAACTTTCTAGCTTGCCTAACAGGACTTTTTACAGCTTGTGAATTGCTTACAGCCCCCCAACTGTGAGAGGCACAAAGCTTAAAGCATCTTAAAGATACCGAGCCTTTCCTAAAGAGCTAAAAATCATATTGGTGACAGGATTTCACTGTTGACTCAATGATTGCTGCCAGGCCTCCATATTCTTTATCTTTTAGGCACCTGGGAGGATATTAATCAATGTAATGGGAACATAGAAAAAGGTATATAGTAGTTTTGATGTTAGCAACACTAGACTTTTGATTTAATTACTTTTCTTTTGTTATAAATCACTGTACTCCTTTTACTTGTGATAAATTGTTGTATCTTTGCTCTGTAGGAATGTAACTTTATTTAGTGTTTTCTGAGAGTGGCACCAGACTTTGGGAAGATCAACACAAATGAATCTTCTGGTTGACAAACCCTTATCAGAAAAAAAGGCTGTAAAACGTTAATTGGCCCTTTTGGCCGGAAGATGATGTAAATCACCTAAGACTTATGTATACAACTAGGTATGCAGAGAGAAAAGCCTAGTTTTGATAAGAGTCTAGGCTGTTAACACTACGTAATTTTGTACTTCCCACTGATCTCTATGTATAATCAAAAGTATAAAAGGCCTTGAAGGACAATAGAGGAGGGGCTAGTTGCTGGACTGGTTTCCTCCGTGTCTCCTCTTTATTCTAATTTCTGGCTGAATTCCCATCTGGGGCATGGAGGATCGCCATGTCTACTTATTTTTCCTGGTTTCTAAGATCCACGTGAGAGGGAGTCTAAGGCGGGGCACCCTCCGATATTCAAGAGGACACTGGTGGCCTAACGTAGATGGTACAAACTTTTTGTCCTGAAGTTTTATTAGTTCTCCATGTAAACCAAGTTATTCAGCCTCTTTTCTTCACTAAATTTTCCTACTATACTATTACTTCCTAATCTTATATTTCTAAATAATAAGTTTTTCCTCGCCTATGTTGTTCACCCTTCGAATCACCCTGGATCCACCGGGGCTGGACCCCGGCACTTACTGATGGAATAATTGGGCTTCCTAGGTGGCTCAGCAGTTACGAATCTGCCTGCAAGGCAGGAGATGTAGGTTCGATCCCTGGAGGAGGGCATGGCAGCCCTCTCTAGTATTCTTGCCTGGAGAATCCCATGGACAGAGAAGCCTGGTGGGCTACAATCTATAGGGTCACAAGGAGAAAGACATGACTGAAGTGACTTAGCATGCACACCAAGAATAATTATCAGAAGAAAGAAAGAACAGACTTGAAAATGAAATTATTAGAGTGGGATAAGACCAAGCAGAGGCAGTGACAAATAGGTAAATGAAACAAAACAAACAAACAAAAGAAAACAAGGAGAGTGGCAGATCTAAGGACCGAGGGACAGGTTTTGTGTTTTAGCTCTGTAAATCTCTCCTATCACCACTCATATCTTTAGAGAAACACACTATTCATGTCACGTACGTGTGTGCAGTTATATTTAGAAGTGGGCTGAGTTGAAATGTTGGGTTTAGGCAGTAAATTAGAGATCAGTAAATTAGAGATCACTGTTTCCACATACCTAGAGCACCTTTAATCTTAAAACAACATGGGAATATAGGATGGAATAAAGTGTAAGCATATTAAAATCATGTCTGCACTGGTTTCAAAATGAGTTGTTCACTTAAACTGTCCAGACAAAGGGTGACTGTAGCTGGAGCATAACCTCCAGGGGGTTATAAAACTTCCTATCTTCCTTCACCCTTAAGGAAGAGGCATGTAAAGGAATATAGTGGAAAATTCAACCCTACTATGGTAGGACTTTTAAACTTACATAAGTAAAGTAAATAGAGCTTTTGGGTGGAAAATCCATGTGGTTAGAAGAGATATTTTTCAAGATTTTTTTTTCTCTACCACTTAGAATTTCATCTTTTATTTTATTGTTCTTCCTTGGGATAGTGATGAAATGTGGTCCAGGATTCCCTTCAACCTGGGAAGAAACACTTGTAAATAATTCTTTTTATTAACTCTGAGTTATAAAGCCAGGTAGTTGCAACCTGCTGGGATCAGGCGATAATAAGAACAAGGAAGGCCTCTCTTATGGGCTTTCTCTTATGGGTGGCTTAGTGGTGAAGAATTCTCCTGCCAATGCAGCAGACGCAGGAAACATGGATTTGACCCCTGGGTCAGAAAGGTCCGATGGAGGAGGAAATGGCAACCCACTGGAGAATCCCATAGACAGGGGAGCATGGAGGGCTACAATCCATGGGTTCACAAAAGAGTTGAGCACAACTGATGATGCAGGTCTCAAACTCATGCTTTGTCTGGGCTTCAGACTGGAGGGAAAACCAAGATTTCTAGATCTGACTCATGTTATCACGCTAGGAATGTTTATAGAGATATGAGGCTGGATTTCTAGTAATCCAGTAATGTGTTAATTTTTGTGGAGTGCCTTTTGTGATATATGCCCATAGAAGACCAGTGGAGAATGAAAATTCAGAAATTCTGATTCTTGGTTCTCTTTACAGAATAGAGAAAATAATAGCAGTAAGTGAACAAGTGTAGTAAGTAAATAAGTCTTTCACTTTGAACTGTGTTTTGTTCCTTTTCTTGTGTCATTCTAAGAATGTCCACATCCTGTCTGTCTGTCTCCGTCATCATCATCTACTCACCATCTATGTGTCTTTTATTTTAGTGATTCTTGGGAACGTTAATCATTTCTCACCCACACGCTGGAGACTTCTTGACGAAGTGCTTCTCTCAGTATTAAAATGGCTCCAGAGTGTCTTCTGTAAGTTTATCCATATCACATCGAGTACAGTTTGCTCCTGGCAGTTTCTAAATATGATTTTCTCTTGGAGTAAAGTGATTGCCTTATCCCTTTCTTATTAAGATTTGGGTTGCCCTTATGCAGTGGCACCCCACTCCAGTGCTCTTGCCTGGAAAATCCCATGGACGGAGGAGCCTGGTGGGCTGCATTCTATGGGATCGCAAGGAGCCGGACACGACTGAGCGACTTCACTCTCACTTTTCACTTTCATGCATTGGAGAAGGAAATGGCAACCCACCCCAGTGTTCTTGCCTGGAGAATCCTAGGGATGAGGGAGCCTGGTGGACTGCCGTCTATGGGGTCGCACAGAGTGGGACATGAGTGAAGTGACTTAGCAGTAGTAGTAGTAGTACTATGTTAATGGGGTAACACAGTTATGTTTAACTGTGTGCTACACACTCAGTAATGTTTTGAAGTCTAAGTAATAATTAAAAGTGAGACTCAAAACACCAATTTTGTATCAGGGCATTAACTCATTAGTTACTTTCTCAGTAATAAAATATTTTTATGATTCTGTTTCTACGCCAATTTTAAAAGAAGTTTGTTCTCAGTAGAGTCTATTAGAAATAGAAAAGGAAAATGTACAACTTGTTACATAAAACAATCAATACATATTATATATACTTCTAATTGTTTTCTCCCATGAAAACACACATATAAAAACTTAGACTTATATGGTGGAAAAATTTGCTTACACAATGTAAATGTGGAGAGCAAAACTGGAGTAACTGTGCATTACATACTGTTTGAAACAGGGTTATGAATTCTTTTTGACTTAGCATGAGATAGTGAGCATTCTTACATGTTATTAAATGATTAAAAAACACATTTTCCCAAAGAACTGGAGTTTAGATTTCCATTTTAATCATTTCCTGTTGTTGGTGCTCTGGTTTTCTCATAGATAATGTTGTGAATGATATTTATTTCTGGAGCTTCTTTATGATAAATGATAGAAAGTCGTGTTACAGATTTAAAGGGTGCAATCTTTAAAAAAAAAGTCTGCACTGACCTTTGCTTCCCGTAATACCTATTCACAAAATTTATACTACTCTAAATCTTTACTAAAATTAGAGCTGAGCATAATGGATCAATGTTTCAAGTTGTGTTTCTGTAATTACCGGTAAGATGGGGTTTCCCTCATATTTTTATCAGACATTTGCATTTCTTTCATGAATTCTCTTTACTTTCTCGGCCTTAGCCCACTGGATGTTGTGGATCTCAGGGAGACCAGATTAATAGCGTCATGAACACAGCACGATCCCATCCTTTTCACGTGTTGATTACTGAGGCAACCAGAGCGTCCTTTCTCCCTTCCTTATTGTGTTTTCATCTCTATCATCTATTTTGAAAAAAATCACACTCATAGAAAACAATAGTAGAAAGCAGGAGTGAAAGGGGACCTGCTGGGGGAACACTGGCCACAATCGTGGGGCAAAGAGTTGGGGGTGGGAGCACTCTGGAGCAGCACATGCTGGGCCTTGTGTCTCATTGGTTGGGAGTATTGGGAGGTCCACTTTGGTCCAACAGAACCCACCAGGATGAACGTCTTCTAAAGACGAGGACAGAGGGAAAGAAGTTATGTCCATCAACTTATTCTTCTCCTGAATATTGAAGAGGAAGTTTTATTATCGTTCAAATGGATAAAGAATGAGTTGAAAGCAATCCACATGCCCTCAGTTCAATTTAATAGCTCAGTCATGTCCGACTCTTCGGGACCCCGTGGACTACAGCAGGCCAGGCCTTCCTGTTCATCACTAACTCCCAGAACTTACTCAAACTCATGTCCATTGAGTCGGTGATGCCATCCAACCATCTCATCCTCTGTNAAGCAATCCACATGCCCTCAGTTCAATTTAATAGCTCAGTCATGTCCGACTCTTCGGGACCCCGTGGACTACAGCAGGCCAGGCCTTCCTGTTCATCACTAACTCCCAGAACTTACTCAAACTCATGTCCATTGAGTCGGTGATGCCATCCAACCATCTCATCCTCTGTTGTCCCTTTCTCCTCCTGCACTTAATCTTTCCAGCAAAGGATCTTTTCAAATGAGTCAGCTCTTCTCATCAGGTGGCCAAAGTATTGGAGCTTCAGCTTCAACATCAGTCCTTCAAATGAATAGTCAGGATTGATTTCCTTTAGGATGGACTGGTTGGATCTCCTTGCAGTTCAAGGGACTCTCAGGAGTCTTCTCCAGCACCACAATTCAAAAGCATCAATTCTTCTTCAGTGCTCAACTTTCTTTATGGTCCAACTTTCATATCCATACATGACTACTGGAAAAACCATAGCCTTGACTAGATGGACCTTTGTCAGCAAAGTGATATGTCTGCTTTTGAATATGCTGTCTAGTTTGGTCATAACTTTTCTTCCAAGTAGCAAGTGAGTTTTAATTTCATGGCTGCAGTCACCATCTGCAGTGATTTTGGAGCCCCCAAAATAAAGCCTGCCACTGTTTCCATTGTTTCCCCATCTATTTGAAGTGATGAGACCAGGTGATCTTAGTTTTCTGAATGTTGAGTTTTAAGCCAAATTTTTCACTCTCCTCTTTCACATTCATCAAGAGGCTCTTTAGTTATTTGCTTTCTGCCATAGTGGTGGTGTCATCTGCATACCTGAGGTTATCGATATTTCTTCTGTCAATCTTGATTGTAGCTTGTGCCCAGAGTTTCTCATGATGTACTCTGCATATGAGTTAAGTAAGCAGGGGCACAAGATATAGCATTGCTGTGCTCCTTTTCCTATTTAGAACCAGTCTGTTGTTCCATGTTCAGTTCTAACTATTGCTTCTTGACCTTCATACAGATTTCTTTGGAGGCAGGCCAGGTGGTCTAGTATTCCCATCTCTTTCAGGATTTTCCACAGTTTATTGTGATCTACACAGTCAAAGGCTTGCCATAGTCAATGAAGCAGAAATAGATGTTTTCTTGAAATTCTCTTGCTTTTTCTATGACCCAACAGATGTTGGCCATTTGATCTCTGGTTCTTGGANCTTTGGAGGCAGGCCAGGTGGTCTAGTATTCCCATCTCTTTCAGGATTTTCCACAGTTTATTGTGATCTACACAGTCAAAGGCTTGCCATAGTCAATGAAGCAGAAATAGATGTTTTCTTGAAATTCTCTTGCTTTTTCTATGACCCAACAGATGTTGGCCATTTGATCTCTGGTTCTTGGACCTTTTCTAAATCCAGCTTGAACATCTGGAAGTTCTCAGTTCACATATTGTTGAAGCCTGGCTTGGAGAATTTTGAGCATTACTTTGCTAGCATGTGAAATGGGTGTGATTGTGAGGTAGTTTAAACTAGATTGTCTTTAGATTGTCTTTCTTTGGGATTGAAATGAAAACTGACCTTCTCCAGTCCTGTAGCCACTGCTGAATTTTCCAAATTTCCTGGCATATTGAGTGCAGCACTTTCACAGCATCATCTTTTAGGATTTGAAATAGCTTAGCTGGAATTTCATTACCTCCACTAGCTTTGTTTGTAGTGATGCTTCCTAAGGCCCACTTGAATTCACATTCCAGGATGTCTGGCTCTAGGTGAGTCATCATGCCATCGTGGTTATCTGGGTCATTAAGTATAGTTCTTTTGTATAGTTCTTCTGTGTATTCTTGCCACCTCTTCTTAGTATCTTCTGCTTCCATTAGGTCTATACACTAGGTATATTTTTAATTTAGAAAATATAAATGATCCAAATATTAGTGGATATTATTTTTTTTACAAGTTGTCATCTGTTCCTGTTCTATCTATAACCTGTTCATACAGCAATGCTACCGTTCTAACTATATTTAAACATGCATTCCTAGCAGAAATGCTGGGACAAAATGCAAGAAAATATTAGAAGTAATTATCTCTTTAAAGCCCTAGAGACATCCTTTCTTTATTTCTGGCCTGTGTGTTTTCACATTCACTTAATTTTTGTGAATTTTTAATTGGTAAAAAACCAAATCTTTTATTAACGTAATAAAAGGCATTTTTGCAATGGCTTGCATGCTTAAAAGGAAAGAACTGATGTTCTGAACTTGTGATGAAAGATTTTGAGCAAGATATAGATTCAAGAGCATCATAGAGAGCATAAGTTTGCACAAAATTTCTGTCTACTTAATAGTAAAAAAAATAGACAAGTATTTTGAGTAAATACTTTTAAAATTTTATGTTTAACATGTGATGCTTTATATATTTACAATATTTTTAGATTAAAAATCAACAAAACTTAGTTTGAAATGTAGATTAAAGTATTGAAAATCAAATTTGGGAAGTTTTCAGACTTTTAGAGATGATTCTATCTGCCCCTTTCTTTCTCTCTCCTGTTACTGGCACTCATTTCATGAATGTCAGTACCTATGAAAATCCCATAAGTCTCTGAGACCCTGTTCACTTATCTTATTTATCTTTAATTTCTTTGATTTGGATTGTGTTATTTGCTCAATCCTGAATGACTCTGAAATCCCATGGCTCCTTTGTCCATGGGATTCTCCAGACAAGAACACTGGAGTGGGTTGGCATTTCCTTCTCTAGGGAATCTTCCTGACCCAGGGACTGAATCCCAGTCTCCCACATTGCAGGCAGATTCTTTACTATCTGAACCAAGACTGGAAAATATTAACTGACTTATTTTAAAGTTTCCTGTCGTTTTCTTCTGGTAACTCAGATGTACTGTGCAGCCCCTCCAGTGAACTTTTCAGTTATTCCACTTTTCAACTCCTGTTTCTATTTGATAACTTTTTCTAATTTGTATATTTTTTGATATTTTATATTTGTTTTGATGTTTCTTCTAATTCCTGTTTGCTCAGTTGGTAAAGCATCTGCCTGTCCAGTGCAGGAGACCCAGGTTCCATCCCTGGTTTGGGAAGATCCCCTGGAAAGGGAAATGGCCACTCCAGTATTCTTACATGGGAAATCCCATGGACCAAGGACAAAGCCTGGCAGGCTACAGTCGATGGGGTTTCATGGACTAACTTAGCAACTGAACACCACTAAATCTTAGACATGGTTCCTTTCTTTTTTTTTTTTTTCACGTATTTTTAATAGTTGATTTAACATCTTTGTCTCATGAGTCCTCCAGAGCTATCAGAGTTTCTATTGATTTATTTTTTTCCTGCATAGGCGCCATACCTTACCGCTTCTTTCAATGTCTTGTAAAGTTTTGTTGAGCACTGGGATTTTAAATAACACAGTATGGAATTCAGAGTCTCCACCTGCCCCTCTTCAGAGTCTGTGATTATTGATTTTCTTTTAGTTTTTGTTGTTTGTTGCTTTAATTGCTTTCCTGAACTAATTCTATAAAGTGTGTATTCTTTCTCACATGGACCCACTGAAGCGTCTGCCTTGTTATCTTAGTGGTCAGGTAACAGTTATACAGAGATTTATTTAAATGTCTTGACACAGGAAGTCTCCAGCGTTTGCCGATGAGCTCTGTGTTCACCTTGGGGATCTGTCTTCAGTGTGTTTCGAGTATACCACTCTGCCTTAGTCCTCACTTCACACTTGCACAGACTTTCAAGTTCCCGAAGTCAGTGTTTGGGACCTTTTGAATGCATACAGCTTTGTACATGCGTATCGACTTCTGGAGTTCCAGGAATATGTTGGGTTTTTCTCATTGCTTCTATGGATATTTCATCCCTGAGAATTTTTTTTTAAAGAAAACTTCTATTTTTGGTGAGCTTTGTGTTTCTTCCAAATATTACTCCCTCCTCAGGCAGCTGTGATTTTAAACAGTCACCACTAAAGTATGAGTGGAAGGAAATTGCTCAGAGCATGCAACCTCTGAGTGAGGTCCAACAAGGAGCAGCCTTGGAAGTGGGGGTTTCCAGGGAGCTTCAGACAGGCTGGAAAGTGCCAGTTCCCCAAGGGAACTTTGGGAGCTTTTACCTCATTCTTCCCCATCCAGACGTATCTGGGCCTCTGCTCCTCAGATCTCCTGTCATCCTGAGGCTGTTGGTACTCAGGGCCCCTCAGAGATGGTGTGAGGAAGAAGGCAACTGGGCAAGTAAAAGCACCAGAAACATCATTGTTTTTACTGAAGTTTGGTCTTTGTCCTTGAATAAACTGGGGTTGTGGCCAGCCTTTGTTTAATTTCCAGAGTTCTGCAAAGGTTGACTTGCCATTTTTGGTGGTTGTTGTAGAGAAACATATTTTCATGAGGTGGTCCTGACTGTCATGGAGGTCTTCGCTCTTTTATGCTGGCGCGTTGCATCGCTGTCTCCTCATTCCTCTTATCAGGAACATAGAAGACGTGTCTAGGGTGAACAGAATCTTGTTACTAGGAACACAACGGCCCTACAGTAAGGAGAGCAGAGCCAGAGGATGAATGAAGCCTAAATCTTCCATAGTTTCAAATCATTGTGAATCCAGCTCTGGAATTCCATTTATGAAAGAGAAAAATTCCCTTACTTAAAAAAATTAATTAATTTACTTTAACTAGAGGCTAATTACTTTACAATATTGGGTTTTTTTTTTTTCTTTTTTTGCCATACACTGACATGAATCAGCCATGGGTCCCTGTGAATCAGTGCATGTCCCCCCATCCCAAACCCCGCTCCAACCTCCCTTCCCATCCCACCCCTCTGGGTTGTCCCAGTGCACCAGCTTTGAGTGCCCTGTTTCATGCATCGAACTTCAACTGGTGATCTATTTCACATATGGTAATATACATGCTTCAAAGCTATTCTCTCAAGTCATCCCACCCTCTCCTTCTCCCACAGAGTCCAAATCACTGTTTGACTTTTGCAATTTTTGTTGCCATTACTCGTACCTGAATGCAAGTGCAACCCAGTGTATGGCATAGAACACTTGTTAAATAAATAATTTTCGAAAAGCATTCGTTGATTGATAGTCTCTATTGCATGTGACTAAGTATAGATTCACAAGGGAATGCTTCCTTTATGACACTTTATGGTGATTTATTGAATAGATTCATTAGAGACAAATCTGTTGGAGATGTTCCTTGAAGGAATTCAATGAGCAGAGCAGAGCTGGAGGAGGAAAGTGTCAGAGCATGACATGAAGAATGGCAGAGAGGCAGGAAAGTACGGGATACAAAAGTGGATACTGAGTAAGTGAGGTTCTCTGGTGGGAGTTGAACTGATAAAGTTAGGCTTAAGCCAGTCATCCGAGGACCTTCAATGGTATGTTAAGAAGTTTTGGCCCTTCTAACATATGCAAATTGGTGGTGGAGTCTGTCTTTTCCCAGATGTTAAAAAACATTTCCTTACAGATATCTTCAGTCTTTGCTTTAAAAGAGAGAGAGTTGCACACCACAGTTTTTCCAGCCTGCCAGCTCTCAGCTGGCATGGAGAGATAGGACCGGTCCAATTTCAATTTCACTATCTCTTCTGCAAACACATTAGAGCATGGCCAGCAATAAAAATGGAAAACCCATCCCTCAGCTTGATAAATACCTCTTCAGAAATGCCAGTCTTCCTAGGGGCAGCTTCAGCTCACAAAGGATGTGTGGCCTAGTGATAAGGACCACTCCACACATGTGGGTTAATGGGAACTAAAATGCATCAAATATTCAATTTCAATTCTTCCCAACATCATACTATTGTTTCACAGAATGTCTCCACAATAATAATCTTAGAAGGCACTTTTAAAGTATAACAACTGAATTAAAACTGTTCAGCAATTTTTAGTAAAAGTTTTAACATGGAAACAGAAAATATGGGTGTGGCTAGTCTTTTTATCCTGAAAACTCTGGTAAAAGATCTTATGGAAAAATAATAATAACATGAAAATATCATTGTATATTAAATTTGCTTATGCTATATATGGTAGTAGCTGTTAGAAATTCCTCAAAGAGAGATTACTCTTACCTAAGCCTGATTTTTATGTTTAATCCATGGAAAGTGAAAGTGAAGTCACTCAGTCGTGTCCAACTCTTTGCCACCCCATGGACTGTAGCCTATCAGGCTCCTCTGTCCATGGGATTTTCCAGGCAAGAGTGCTGCAGTGGATTGCCATTCCCTTCTCTAGGGAATCTTCCCGACCCAGGAATCAAACCCGGGTCTCCCACATTGCAGGCAGACGCTTTACCGTCTGAGCCACCAATCTTTGGATTAATCCATGGAAGATCCTTATAAAATATTATTTTCAAGCTGTTAGCATCCATATCCATAGACTTAATGATATGGGGAATCAGTTAAGACACATTCTTACTGGTGGAAGCATATTGAATCTCTCAGATATTTATAAAAGAAAAAAATGATTAAGAAGAATTCATTTTTTGTCTATGTGGACAGTAAAGGCTTGAGGTTCCTTCAAAACTTGCTTTTACATCAGCTTTCACATGTCTCCTTCAATATTTAACCAACTCACAACCTCACAGACCTTTATCTGCAAGCTCTAGTTAGAAAATCTGCCTTGCATTCCAACCAAGAATCTTCTGAAATAACCACTTCTTTCACACACACACACAAAATAAAATGCTGAAAGCTGTAAGTTTCTGTAGCCACATGCTAATTCTAAGTACTTCTATTTCTTCTAGATCTGAAAGAAGTCTGAAAAGAAGAGAGAATTATCTTATTTTTTTCATTTAAATCTGAAAAAAAGTGTTTGTCTCAAAAGTAATTTTAGATAATGATGAGAAAGTTCCAACAGAACTTTCTGCATTGACCACTCACTGAACAACTGACTCATGGTTACTGCAACTGAGGGATTTTTAGTTTATTTTTAGTATTAAATAATTGAAATTTAACTAGACGACAGGAAGGCAGAGCTTCCATGCCTGCCCAGTTGCATCTCTCACCTATCCTATGTTAATAAATCTATTTCTTTTCTATCATATAAATAAATAAACAGACCCAAGAACTAGTAACTACTGTCCTGGGGAGTGTGTACTAGATAAACTCAGCATGCAGGTCAAGTCACAATAACTACTCTTTAGCATGCTGAGAAAAGCGTCATTTAATCTAGGTTTGAATAGAGCTGCTTTTTGAGCTTCAGGTAAAGATCTCCAGGAAGATGTCTAGGCACTTAGCTTGCAGATCATGGAGTTGACTCTGTGTGTGTGTCTTTGTGTTTTGTTTTTTAAACTAAGATTTAGTGAGGTCTAAATTATGTATAATAAAATGTACCAATTTTCAGTTACGATTCAATGAGTTCTGATTATTTACAATTGTGAGCCACCACCGCTACCATCGCAATATGGGATGTTTCTAGCACTCCACACCTTCCGCTGTACACCTGGCTTTCTGTCATTGCACGTTCGCTGTTCTTTCTTGTCTGATCACATCTCACTGTAGTATTTTGAGATTCATCAGTGGTGTTGTCTGTCTCAGTAATTTATTCTGTTTTATTGTGACTGACCCTCCGTTATATGGATTTGCCACACTTTTTTTCTGTCCTTTCACCTGTTGAGGTTCATTTTGATGATTTACTTTTTTTTTTTTTTGGATGCTATGAATACATTTTGTGTGAAAATAATTTAAAAATTTTATTTTGGGTAGGTTAGAGGGGAATGGTTGGGCTATATGGCAAATGCATGTTTAATATTTTGAGAAATGGCCAACTGTTTTGCAAAGTGGTGGTGCCATTTTGCATTCCCACTGGCAGTGTATAAGCTTTCTGACTATTCAAAATCTTAGTCAATGTGTGGCATAGTCAATTAAAAAAATTTTATAGTGCATGTTAGAGGGGGCTTCCCTGATAGCTCAGTTAGTAAAGAATCTGTCTGCAATGCAGGAGACTGCGGTTAGATTCCTGGGTCAGGAAGATCCCCTGGAGAAGGGATAGGCTACCCACTCGAGTATTCTTGGGCTTCCCTGGAGGCTCAGCTGGTAAAGAATCTGCCTGCAATGTGGGAAACCTGGGTTCAATCCCTGGGTAGGGAAGATCCCCTGGAGGAGTAAATGGTAGCCCATTCCAGCATTCTTGCCTGGGAAATCCCATGGATAGAGGAGCCTGGTGGGCTACAGTCTTCAGGTCACAAAGAGCTGGACACGACAATCGACTGAGCACACACACAGTGCCCATGAAACAGCACCTCGTTGTGGCTTTATCCTGCGTTTACCTGGAAACTGCTGATGTGTAGATCCTTTTCTGAACTTATTAGCCACTGATATTTCTTCTCTGATACTATGTCTGTTTGAATATTTTCCCCATTTTTTTCAGTTAGAGTTTTGACTTCTCATCATTAAGTCATAAGAGTTTTTTATATATTCTGGATGTTTTTAAAATTAAAAAAATTTTTTAATTAAAATTTTAAAATTGGATATACTTAAAAAATATTTATCTCTAGTATGCTGTTTAATTTTTGAATTTTTAATTACCTCTTAAATAAAAAAATTAATTTTGAGGAAGTTCAATTTTAAATTTGTTTTTATAGTTCATGAATTTTGTGTGCTATCTAAGAAATCTATTTTTAACCCACAGTAATAAATTTTCATGTTTTCTTCTCATAATGTTATAGATTTCACTCTGACATTTAGTTCTATGCTCTGTTTGAATTTTACTTTTGTTTATAGTGTAAGGTGAGAGTTGACCTTTGTTTATTCCTTCCTTCCCCTCTTCCTTTTCCTGTTTTGCATCTAGGTAGCCAGAATGGCACCCCACTCCAGTACTCTTGCTTGGAAAATCCCATGGATGGAGGAGCCTGGAGGGCTGCAGTCCATGGAGTTGCTGAGGGTCGTACACAACTGAGCAACTTCACTTTGACTTTTCACTTTCATGCATTGGAGAAGGAAATGGCAACCCACTCCAGTACTCTTGCCTGGAGAACCCCACGGACGGGGGAGCCTGGTGGGCTGCTGTCTATGGGATCGCACAGAGTCGGACACGACTGACGCGACTTAGCAGTAGCAGCCGCTGCCAGATGTTTCAACATTGATTGTTGAAATGTTCTTCTTTTGCCCATTAAGTTAGTTTGGCAACATTGTAAAAATATTTATCGGAGGTATGTGTTAGCATCTGTTTCTGGACTCCCTGTTCTGTTTTCTTCAGGAGATGCGAGTTTGATCCTAGGTTTGGGAAGATCTGTTGGAGAAGGGAACGACAACCCACTCCAGTATTCTGGCCTGAAAAATCTCATGGACAGAAGAACCTGACAGGCTACCATCCATGGGGTCACAAAGAGTCAGACATGACTGAATACTGAGCACACATCTTCCCTCTCCTGTGTTGTTAGCCTGCATGGCCTCCTCAGTATCTTCTAAAAGCTAAAATCAGCTAGGTGAATTACATGGTATGCAACTAAATGATGACTAGAAGGTTATACTTTCCATCCAACATAATTATAAAATGTTCTGAAAAGCGTATTCATTTTGGTTTTCTGGAAAGTCTGTACATGACTCGAGATATTAGAGATGCTAGGTGATAAAACTAGCTTTAGGAGAGGAATTTTCTTATTTCCACGCTACATGGCTTCAGAGTTGCTTATTCAGCAGCAAGCCAGTCCTTGCACTGTCCTTAGTCAAGTGGCTTACTTCCCTGCTGAGTGGTCCTTGTATAAGTCATTATTCAGGTCTGCCAAATGTGAGAGATGAGATACCCTCTTATGAATCAGAGGAAATAGGGCATCTGTCCTCTCCAGTGGCTTTGAAATCCTGAAGCTAGTTAAACCCACATAAAAGCTTGGAAAAAAAAATAATCTTTAGGTTTTCCCCCACATCCTTAATCACATTTTTATTTTAGAAAAAATCCAGCAATTCTTTTGTGAGAGGTGACACTTTAGGCTAAAGTTAACTAGTTAAAAACAGGTAGGAAATTATGAGGTTTTTTTTTTTTTTGCAGAGGACATATACCTCAGACAGCTCTTAATTCCTTCTTTCTTGCCAGAAAACACTGCTGCTGCTGCTGCTACGTCACTTCAGTCGTGTCCGACTCTGTGCGACCCCACAGACGGCAGCCCACCAGGCTCCCCCGTCCCTGGGATTCTCCAGGCAAGAACACTGGAGTGGGGTGCCATTTCCTTCTCCAATGCATGAAAGTGAAAAGTGAAAGTGAAGTGGCTCAGTCATGTCCGACTCTTCGGGACCCCATGGAGTGTAGCCCTCCAGGCTCCTCCGTCCATGGGATTTTCCAGGCAAGAGCACTAGAGTGGGGTGCCGTTGCCTTCTCCATCAGAAAACACTACGAAACTCCTCTCTTAGTTTCTCTATAGATTGTTCCATATTTCAAATGTTTCAAAACCTGCATCCCCTTTTCTCACTTTAATGTTTCATAATGCCTAGGAATTTGGGGCATTAGTATTGGGTAGAATTTACTATCTGGGATTAACTTTATCCTTTGACCTTTACTCAGGGATACACAATGTGCATTTACCTACCATATTCATCCCATTAATGTTTGGACACTCATGACTGAAGAGAAAGGGGTGAGCTTGTTCTAACTTAGATATGGATGTAGGCACACATTTGGGAACTGACTTCCCTCCGATCTTGCATTCATTTTGCGACCACATCAATCTTATTTTTCCAGCTAAAGCAAAACTATGAACAGGTCAGGTCCTGGCTCTTAGTCCATTTATCTCTTTTTTATCTCTTAAGCATAGTTTAAGAGGTGGCTCAGAGGTTAAAGAGTCTGCCTCCAATGCGGGAGACCCGGGTTCGATCCCTGGGTTGGGAAGATCCCCTGGAAAAGGAAATGGCAATCCACTCCAGTATTCTTGCCTGGAGAATTTCATGGACAGAGAAGCCTAGTAGGTTACAGTCCACAGGGTTGCAAAGAGTTGGACACGACTGAGCGACTTCACCTTCAAGCAGAGTTTTGAGCATTCCCTTGGCACATGAGTAAATGTGGATGGGGTGATAAGTGGAAGATATTGACGATGGCTGTGGACTTTTATGCGCTTCCCTTGTAGCTCAGTCAGTAAAGAATCTGCCTGCAGTGCAGGAGACCTGGGTTCGATCCCTGGGTTGGGAAGATCCCCTGGAGAAGGAAATGGAAACCCACTCCACATTCTTGCCCAGAAAATCGCATGGACAGAGGAGCCTGGTGGGCTGCAATCCATGGGGTTGGAAAGAGTTGGGCACAATGGAGAGTGGGAGGCTCAAGTTCTGAGAAATGATGGAAATGGATTTGACTGGGGAAGACTGAGGAAGTGAGGGTCTGTGACCCCAACAAGGGGGCAGCGGGCAACAGCTGCCCCTGGCAAGTTTGCAGGGAGAACAGCAGTACCAAGGAACCGAGATGATTTTTATCACAATGAGGACTAACTGGAGGTTAATGGAGCTGCTAATGGAATTGTGCTCTAAGGGAAGGTGGGGGAATCTAAAACGATGAGGCTAAATCCTCACACAGATTGTAACATTAGTGGTGTGTGTGGTCCGCTCTCACTTTGCTCCCTCAGAAGGCCCGCGGGCTGTGATATTAGCTTGGGAGGGACAAGGTACCTGTTTGCTCTACACCTCAGTGTCATCTCAGCTTCCGTTTCCTCAGTTCTAAAGCCAGGTGGGAGGTCACAGCAGTACAGACGTCATGACTACTCTGAGGACTAAAAGGGTGATTCATGCTCTCTTTAGCCCATTGTCTGGTACCAGGCTAAGCATTCGAAGTGTTTTCCCAATTTTCCTTTCTTGTAACGGTATCCAAACAGCTTCCATACTACTTATGAGCTAAAATCACTGAAATTGTGCTTGTTTAGAAAGCACGCGGGGCTTCCCAGGTGGTGCTAGGGGTAAGGAACCCACCTGCTAATGCAGGAGACTTGAGAGACGCAGGTTCCATCCCTGGAAATAGAAGCTGCCCTGGAGGAGGGCACGGCACCCGCTCCAGTGTTCTTGCCCAGAGAATCCCACGGACAGAGGAGCCTGGTGGCTACAGTCCGTGGGGTCCCAAAGAGCTGGACATGACTGAGCACACAGGCACATACGTTTTGCAGAACAAATGGAATAGTGCCTTGCATTTCACAACTTATAGAACTAATTACATATTTGGCCATATTTTATGTTCTGTCATATTTTAGTAAGTGCTTATAACTTTCCCTGACATGTTGGGACTTGAAGTAGTCATGGTGGAAACTTGGGGCTTGGGAATAGTATCACCCTCTTTGTCTCCCACATTCTGTCCTCCATATAGAATCAGGGCCACTGATGACCCTAAAGGTGGTAGCTGATTCTAAGCTTTCTTTTTACTTGGATACTTTTGTGATTCATGTCTAATCTGTTTCCTAGGAAGATTAGATCCTAGTGTATTGAACACCATGGTTTTTATGCACATATTTTTAAAGAAAGAAGCTGGAAGTTGTACTTGCTTAATGAAGAAAGAGTTGCATTAAGAACTTTATTTTACCACATATCAACTGTAAATAGGCCTGTCTCTGTTTTTACTGTTACTTTAGTTTATATCACAGCTCTCTTACACCTTTATTAATTCCATTCTTGAAATTCATTTTCCATGGATATATATAGTTTTCTGTATTTTATGAAGAATGAAAAGGGGGGGATATTTTTAGGTTTTCCAATTTAATGATTTTTTAAAAAGTTTATCTAGTTACTAAAAGTCATTTGACATCATATTAAACTACTTAACTCTGAAAATTGTGTTTTGGAAGAAATAAAATATTGAAACTGCACATCTTCAAGTGCTCTGTAGCTTTAATTCTGCATTAACATTCATAAAGTAGGAAAAAAATGACAGATTTTAGTCTGACTTTATTGGGTTTGACACGTACATCCATATTTAGAGTACCCTTACCTCCAGAATGAGGAACTTAAATATTACTTAACACTGAAAGGAGTAAGCGTTACTTAAAGAAACGGCTGGCTGTAGTCGGGTCGGGGGGAGGGAACAGTAGAAACTCTGGACAGTTTATTGTTCCAGAAAGCAAGCAAATCATCAAAGCGGACTGCTGCTGCTGCTGCTGCTAAGTCACTTCAGTCGTGTCCGACTCTGCGGCCCTGTAGACGGCAGCCCACCAGGCTCCCCCATCCCTGGGATTCTCCAGGCAGGAGCACTGGAGTGAGTTGCCATTTCCTTCTCCAATTCATGAAAATGAAAAGTGAAAGGGAAGTCGCTCAGTCATGTCCTACTCTTCGAGACCCCATGGACTGCAGCCTGCCAGGCCCCTCCATCCATGGGATTTTCCAGGCAAGAGTACTGGAGTGGGCTGCCATTGCCTTCTCCCAAAGAGGAATAGAGGAACCTGTTTTGAAGTTTTTCATAGATTTAGATTCTGGGCTTGATCTTTTAACTATGCCTGCCTCTGGCTGCAGGATACGAGAATCTATTCACATGTTTTCAAGGCAGTTCGCTGACCTCCACATCCTGCTCTAAGTTATGAGTAGCAGATCTGAGACTGCCACTTTCTCTCCTCAAAGAATCTATGTCACTTAGCAGTGTCCACCCAAGTCTACAGACCTTAAAATCCCCAAGCTCCCCATGGCGTTTCAAATGCCAGAGGTATCGCAGGAGTTAGTGTGTTTCCTTCTATGCTTACCTGGATCCTCTTTACCCCAGTGGATGACCTGGCCATCACAAGTCTACTTTCTCGGTGCTAACAATACTCCACCCGTCACCAATCATAGGAACCTCGTGGCCTTCAGGTCTACCAGATATCCAGTTGCTGAATCACTCCCCAAGAGTCTGCTTCTTGGGAATCTGACTGTCACAAACGACCTTAACCTGAGTTATCTAGAAGCAACCCCCAACCTGTGTGTGTGTTAAATTGATTCAGTAGTGTTCAATCTTTTGCGACCCCATGGACTGTAACCCGACAAACTCCTCTGTCTGTGGGATTCTCCAAGCAAGAACACTGGAGTGGATTCCCATTTCCTTCTCTAGGGGATCTTCCCAACCCAGGTGTTGAACTCAGGTCTCCTGCTTTGAGGCAGATTCTTTACTGTCTGAGCCGCCGGGAAAGCTTAAGCCTATAGAACTTTCCCACCGTTCTGGAGCCTGGAAGTCTGAGATGAAGGCGAGGTGTCCACCCGCGTGGCTCCTTCTCAGGGTCCACAGCTGTCTTCTTCCTGGGTCTGCATATGGTCTTCCTTCTGCACACCTGTGTCCTAATTGCTTCTTACAAAGACATCAGTCGGATTGGATCAGGCACCCCCTCCCCAAGCACCTCCTTTTTTATCTTCATTACTTCTTTGAAAGCCTTCTCTCCAAATGCAGTGGCATTCTGAGGTATGGGGATTACAGCCTCAATACATGTATTTTGGAGGAATGTGGTTCAGTCCAAACAGTGGAAAATTCATCACAACAAATGACCTCGTGTCTTCAAATAGCCATCCCC
Organism: Neotragus moschatus; assembly: GCA_006410615.1. NCBI lineage: Eukaryota > Metazoa > Chordata > Mammalia > Artiodactyla > Bovidae > Neotragus > Neotragus moschatus. The sequence goes on along the minus strand of SJYA01005844.1, from coordinate 4,578 downwards.
CCAAAAAAGGGGGAAAGGGAACCTATTACAGATGAAAAGTCATCAACAAACTGTAAGGTATGAGTCTTCCTTGATCCTAATTCAAAGAAATCAACAATAAAAACAGATTTTTGAATGAATCAGGAGTAATCACATTCAGACTGTGAAAAGACGTCAAGAAACAACTTTTAATTTTGTTAAGTGCACTAATGGTGGTTTTGTTTTTCTAGAAACATGTTCTTACATGAAGAGAGTACTGGAGGCCCAACCAGTCCATCCCAAAGGAGGTCAGTCCTGGGTGTTCACTGGAAGGACTGATGCTGAGGCTGAAGCTCCAATACTTTGTCCACCTGATGCGAAGAGCTGACTCATTAGAAAAGACCCCGATGCTGGGAAAGATTGAAGGTGGGAAGAGAAGGGGACAACAGGGGATGAGATGATTGGATGACATCACCGACTCGATGGACATGAGTTTGAGTAAACTCTGGGAGTTGGTGACAAACAGAGGAGCCTGGCGTGCTGCAGTCCATGGGGTCGCAAAGAGTCAGACACGACTGAGCAACTGAACTGAACTGAGCAAATGTGGCACAAATCATATGCTGTGTGGGATTTGCTTTAAAATAGCCTGGATGTGCTCTTTCCACAAAAGAAAGACTGGAGTGGCACTGATGAGAGAATAAAGGTAAACATTTAGGCACCTTTGAAACTGGGTGATTAAGGGCTCATTATACCATTTTCTCTATTTTTTTGCATATAAAAATGTTCATTAAAAATAAGCTGCAAACTGTTCATTCAATTGTTTTATGAAGAAGCCCTATTCCTTCTGTGTTTAGGTCAGTGAGGCTTTCTGTTACTCAACTAAACAGGAGCCTCAACCAGCTGTGCTCTCAGGACACTCCTGTATAATTGTGGGTTTTTTCTTTTTTTTGCACTATTGGACCCTCTCTCAGGCCTGCCCACAGCCCTTCCAGCCCTGATTTTAAATATTCTTCATTTTTACAATAGTCTCAAGACTTCTCCATCTATACAGCACTGATGATAAAACATCTAGGTTAAAGATGAAAAGTTTCTCCACAGTGAGGGGCACCCAGAGAGGTTCACTGAGTTACATGGAGAAGAGAAGAGGGAGGAGGGAGTTAGAAGTGACCTGAATGAGATGAGGTGGAATCAAAAGAGGAGAGAGCAAGCTGGCCAGGAATCATTGCCTTATGTGCGCTCCACAGTCTGGACCGCTCAGAGATGTTCACGGAGTTATACAGAGAAGAGAAGAGGGAGGAAGGAGACAGAAGTGGCCAGGAGGATAAAAGAGGGGAATGAAAAGGAGAGAGAGATCCAGCCAGTAACCAGTTCCCTAAGTGGTCTCCACCGTCTGGAACACACAGAGATTCACAGAGTTGGACAGAGGAGAGAAGGGGGAGGGAAGAGACAGGGGCGACCTGGTGGAGAAAAAGGAGAGTCCAAAGGGGGAGAGAGTGGTATAGCCAGCGATCTCGCTCCCAAGTAAAAATAGAGACTGAAGCTTGGGTTTTTGAAGGTACAAAATTGATAACAAATACCAAAAAGCAAAGATTAAAAATCTAGAGTAGAGGTTGGATTTTCAAAACTACAATATTAAAGAAAAGAAGAAGAAAAAAAAGTCACAAAAATTATTAAAATATATATATATATATGAAGTTTGCTTTAAAATAGGGTCTTTTTTGGAAGAATGATAGTACGTTATAAAAGTGAAAATTAAAGGAGAAATAGAGGACTTAAAAATTAAAAAAAGTTAAAAAAAGAAGAAAAAAAAGAACGATCGTAAAAATAGTAAAAATACATCTAGGCCTTTCTCTGGTGGTGTTGTGGGCAGTGTGGGTCAGTTCATTTTCGGATAGTTCTTGGTCCGGCTTATATTTCTCAAGATCTATAGGCCCCTTCCTATGTAGTCCGTACTAACGACAGGGTTTTAATCTAGTGCACCTGTCACTTCCAAGGCGGTTCCCTCTGTTTTAGCTTCTTCTGTTTGCTGGTCTCTTCAGTGTCTGATTTCCACCCTGACACAAGGGGGGCGGTGGTGGACACTTTTTTCAATGGAATATAAATCGGCAATAGAAAATACAGAACTGCAAAAATAATAACAATAAATAAAATAAATAAATATTCTTCAGACTCTGTTTCAAGAAAGTTCTTTGTTATCTTATTAAGACTTTTCCCATGTGGACCATTTTAACGTCTCTAGTGAATTTGTTACAATATCGCTTCTGTTTCATGCTTTGGATTTTGGCTGCCAGGTCTGTGGTATCTTAGCTCCTCAACCTGGTATCGAACCTACATGCCAGCAGTGAAAGGCTAAGTCTCAACCAGTGGACCACCAGGGATGTCCCACCAGACTCGGTGTTTCTTTCTTTCTTTTATAACTCATTCCACTTCTTTCTCTCTTCATTTTGCCTGTGCTGGGTCTTCGGTGCTGCACAGATTTTCCCCTCATGTGGAGAGCAGGGCTCCCCTCTGCTCGCCCTGAGCGGGTTTCTGGTTGCAGACTCTTCTCCTGTGGCCCAGCGCAGGCTCTAGGGAGTGTGGGCTTCAGACGTTGCCGCTCCAGGGCTCCAGAGCACAGGCCCTGCAGTCGTGACACATGGGCTTGGTCACCCCATGGCATGTGGGATCCTCCCAGACCAGGGATCGAACTCCTGTTTCCAGCCCTGGCAGGTGAGTGCTTTACCACGGAGCTTCCAGGGAAGCCGCCCAGCCCCCCAGACTCTGTTTCTAACGAAGCGTCCCACTTGAACTTCACCACTTCTCACATCCTCCTTGCTCTCACCATATTCTTCCACGTGTTAGGGTGATTAATATATTTGCTTCATCTTCCTACTAAGATATTAGTTCCCTGATGGAGAAGGCAATGGCACCCCACTCCAGTGCTCTTGCCTGGAAAATCCCATGGACGAAGGAGCCTGGTAGGCTGCAGTCCATGGGGTCGCGAAGAGTCGGACACGACTGAGCGACTTCACTTTCTCTTTTCACTTTCACGCATTGGAGAAGGAAATGGCAACCCACTCCAGTGTTCTTGCCTGGAGAATCCCAGGGACAGGGGAGCCTGCTGGGCTGCTGTCTATGGGATCGCACAGAGTTGGACACGACTGAAGCGCTCAGCAGCAGCAGCAGCAGCAGCAAGGGCTGGGAGCAGTTTTGTTTATCTTTTGCGTGTATAATGCTTTCCATAGGATCTTGCACAAAGTAAGTGTTCAATAAACATGTGAAGCAGCTACAAATTAAATGTTAGGTTCTTCTTCTTCTAGTTCCTGTGAAATGTTATACATGAAAGAGTTTTCTGCATGTACTCATCTCTGTCTTACTTAATTTGGATAATTTCCCCAGGATTTTTTGGGATAATTTTCACCTCTAAATTTCTCATATTTGTCAATATAAATATTAAGTAGAATTAGATACAGCGATCACATGAATTTAATAGGCGTAGGAAAAAAGATGGCATCAGCGACAATGGAAATTCCTTCTGCATACTCTAGAAAACTCTATTATTATGAAGAGTTGTGATCTCCATAGGGGTAGGTGGCCAGTGTATGAAGTGCTCATTAATGTTTGCAGGCTGAATTAACACCTATTCTAGGCCTGCAGTTTTGAAAGGGTTTTCCCCAGCTGACTCTGTAGGGAAAGAAATTCCTTACAGACTGGAAGTCAGTGGAGTGCTTAGGTCTCTCAGTGTCTCTCTTTATTTCTCTCTCTCTGTGGCTCCCACTCTATAGTTAAATCTTGTCACAGCCTTGGAAAGGTCAGGAGCCGATGCAGCTGACTGTCGCTCAAGTGTTGGCATGGCAGTCTGGCTTTAAATTCAGAAGTGTTCTTTTCATCTCCTTCACCTGCCAGATGACCACAAACTGCTCAGCCTACACACATGCAGCCTTCCGCTGAGAGGCTCAGAGCCGCCACCCACCGAGGTTAGCAACGAGAATCTCACCAGCTTAAGGGCAGAATGCACCGTCCTCCTTACCACCTCCCCGCGCCTCCACTCGGAGCAAGCCTGAGGCTGAAGTGCCTTCAAACAGCGTAAGGTTTCACCCTGGAGTCTGGGTTTCTTCCCCTGCAGACTTGTTTTCTCTCTGATTCCAGAGCCTCTCTGTCGGCAGCGTGGATGTTGCCCAGCTTGCTGAGAAAATTCAGATGCAAAAGTGAGTCTCAGCTGCGGAACGGAGCCTCCGGCTTCAGGCGACTCCTTGTCGTCAGGCGTGTGCTCTTCTTTTCACAGATTCTGTACTGACTCGGCTTTCTTGACTCCCGCTTTATGTTTTTGGTGGTAGCTGGAAAGTCTCAGAAGTGTCAAGTTCTAAAAATATTAATTCATAAAAGAGCTACTGGAATTTAAAAACTCTTTAGTAAAGAAAGAATCCGGAGGACTGTTTCTGAAGCTTCAGTTGAAGAGCCCGGGATTTATATCAATGTGTTCTTCTTATTATTTCAACCATTTTTGCCTTTTAATTAAAAAGGCAAAAAAAAAAGAAAGAAAAAGAAAAAGAAAAATAATATCAGCTGGGGAAAAGGGCTGATAAATATGTCATCACATAAAACAAATTTCCAATTACCTTTAACTCAGTTCAGTTCAGT
>SJYA01005843.1:0-23683 GCA_006410615.1 Neotragus moschatus | reverse complement strand
GTGTGTGTGTGTGTGTGCTCAGTTGTGTCCAACTCTTTGTGACCCCATGGACTGTAGCCTGCCAGGTTCCTCTGTCCATGGAATTTTCCAGGGAAGAATACTGGAGTGTGTTGCCATTTCTTACTGCAGGGATCTTCCTGAGCCAGGGATCAAATCTATGTCTCTTATATCTCCTGAATTGGCAGGCAGATTATTTACCATTGGGCCACCTAGTTTAAGCAGAGTCTCAAAGATGGCAGAGAGGTAAAGTGGCACAATAAATCATTAAGTGGATAGCTATCAGCTCAAGTGATATTCAGGCATAGGTCTTCTGAATCCAGAGCTCATATTTCTTTTATTATGCTATACTGCCCTGGCCTAAGTGTTACTTCCAATCCATTCTCTCTGTGAAAGAAAACAGTCTGTGTTTATACTGTGACATAAAGATCTGACCGTACACCACAAAAGTGTACTCCTTCAAAACCATGAATCATGTAACTCGTTCCAAAATGACTATGACAGAGAAAACATATAATTTCTAACTCTGCTGCTGATTCTGCATACCAGCACCATGTGAAGATACAAACAAAAAATGCATGCTTATATGGAGCTATGGATCTATGTTTACTGGTTGTGATCTGCTTATTTCTGAACACTTAGAATTATACAGTTTAAACTTCTTCCCAGTATCTATTCCTTTATTCAATAAAGGTAAGATAGACACCACATTCTTTGGTGTCTAAGAATAAGGTTCTATCTGTAAAGTTATATGCGTACGTGCTCTGTCATTCAGTCATATCCAACTCTCTGTGACCCTGTGGACTGTAGCCCTGCAGGCTCCTTGGTCCATGGGATTTTTCTGGCAAGAACATTGGAGTGGGTTGCCACTTTCTCCTCCAGGGGATCTTCCCAACCCAGGAATGAACACACATGACCTGTGCTCCCTGTATTGCAGGTGATGTCTTTACCACTGAGCCACTAGGAAAGCCCTAAAGTTATATGAAATGTGAGGAAATACATTAAAATAGTACTACATAGATCTTAACCATTTTAAGAAACATTTTTATTATGAATGAGATAATTCTTGCCATTTCATTATTGTATACTCTAGTATAAAGCACTGATTTAGATATATTCAAGGATGTCTTTGAAAAAGGGTACATTTTAAAAAATGATTTACAAATGCCTATTTCAAATACCTTTGGAACTGCCTTTTATGAGTGGCTCATAATACCCAAAGACTAGAGCATAACTCACCATTGTGTTAAGTTGTCTCTGAAGTAAACTTAATTATCTGCTTGTTTGTCCTGCATGGCAATCTTGACCCATAGCTGGGAGTCAACTCAGGAAAATGCCAAATAACAGGATTCCATAAGGCATATAGAGGCCAAGATTAGAGTATTTGCCTCATCTTGAATTCACCTAAAGAGGTTTGTTTTAATACTCAACTACATTCCATTTTTTTAAAGGAATCTGAATTTTAGTTTCCTTCTTTTAACCTGACACCAGCCTAGAGCTGAATAATTTAATAGTGAATAATTTATTCTTGTGTTCAGAAAATAATTGAAATGCACTTTGCCTATCAATATAGTGTGTCCCTTTGTGGTATATAAAGCAGAAACTGAAATATTAAAACCCAAATTCTTATTTAACTTTGGTTTGATACACAAATGCTGACTTAAAACAAATCAGACAAAAAACTCCAACAAAATATTCCAATGACATCATGTTAATAGTATATTCTATCACCGTAAAAACTAGAATTTATTTGCTGGGAATCAGCTTGCTATTGAAATAGAGTAGAAATGAGAAACTTTAGGGATAAAGAAATGTCAGGTCAACCTCAATATCTCCAAATGTATCCCCACACAAAGACTATGCATTTTTAAAATATCAAACACATAGGAGGATTTGCCTTGGAGGGGACTTAGAACACAGAACGGTAACGATAAGCAATGGGCAGAGATTCCAAGAAATTTAAACCACTATCTCTGCATTTGTTGAATTTATAGTTTGATTCAAAACACTATACAAATTCAAATAAAAGTAAATAAGTTAAGTGACTGATAATTATTTCCATGCACAAAAAATGATCACCTAGAGTTGTTTGGGGCTTAAACTAGCTGATATGTTACTGCATATAAACTATTTAGTACAATACTAGGCCTTTGGTTTGCTTTTCCAGGTCTTTGCATTCTGTAAAGGTGACTGTTGGGACATCTCACATATGAGATCAGCCAATGAATAAATGGCACCCTTACAGTATGAACATATTCTGACTTGAAAAGTACACATAAAAATAAGTTTCCTTGCTGTAGAATTTTGACAGGACACCTAAACATGCATAAAGATATTTTTTCCCCTAGAAGTGTTAAGATAAAAGAAATCGAATAGGAGGTTACTTTTACCCTTGAAATATAATCAGAAGCCAACCTCCTCATTGAAGCCTTGTGGCTCCTTTAAGTCACCCTGCCCACCTCCTTCTGGACTCTGTCTACTTTCTTTACCACATTTACTGAATCATGCATCTGATTTTTCCACTGTATGCTGACTTGGTTTGTGTTTTGATTGGGGAGTCAACTAGTCATTGCATTCTGTTTTCACTCCCGTTTACCTGGCTTTGACGGCAGCCTCTTTTGACAATAGCACTAGACATTCAGCCAGGCTATAGGGCACTTGCCACAAGGGACAAGCCAACCTCTAAGCTCTATCCAACCTCTAAATCTTAGGCCAATATGTCCAACAGACTCACTCCTGTGTTAAAATATCTTTCTTTACATTTTAAATTTTATTGAAAAATAGGAATTTTATATATTTAAGGTGCACAAATTGATGTTTTGATGTATACACTGTAAAGTAATCACAACAATTAAGCCAATTAACATACCCATTACCTCACATAGTAACTATCTTTTTTAGTGATGAGAACATTTAAGATTTATTCTCTTAGCAAATTTCAAGTGTATAGTACAGTGCGATTAACTGTAGTCACCATGCTGCTGCTGCTGCTGCTAAGTCGCTTCAGTCGTGTCTGACTCTGTGCTACCCCATAGACAGAAGCCCACCAGGCTCCCCCGTCCTCAGGATTCTCCAGGCAGGAACACTGGAGTGGGCTGTCATTTCCTTCTCCAATGCATGAAAGTGAAAAGTGAAAGGAAATCGCTCAGTTGTGACCGACTCTTAGCAGTACATCAGATCTCCAGAACCTTTTCATCTTGTGTAACTGTAAGGAAGAACAGAATATGACATCCCCCAAATATGCCACTTTGGCATGTGGTTCTTTTGAGCTAAAGGCAATTAAGAGACAATGGACTCAGGAAAAGTATTTTACCTCTCCATTAACTGCCAGAAAGCCTTATCTACATGGCATGTAGACATTTGTTTACCAAACACTTGCTTTTCTCATCTTCTTGTGAACTGTCTTCCTTCTCTTAGAAGGTCGACATCCCTCTTTCTTAGCACAGGATGGAATATAAGTCTCAACTGTCTGTCTCTGAGTCTTAATTTTATAGGACTCCTGAATGTAAAAAGATTAAATGCTTTCCTCCTGCTACTGCTTTATGTCAGCTGAATTACTAGGCCAAAGAACCTAGGCAAGGGAAGAACCGAAAACATTTCCTCCCCTAAAATTGAAACTTTGTACTCTTGACTAAGTCTCCATTTACCTCCCATTTCCACTTTCCCCTGGCAATTGCCTTTCTCTCAGTTTGACTACTTTAGATTCCACATATAAGTGAGATCATGCGGCATTTGTTTTTTATGTCTGACTTTTCATTTAGCATGCCTTTCAGTTACATCCCTGTTGTCACAATGAAGTCTTTCCTTAAGGCTGAATAATATTCCAATGTATACATTACATTTTCTTCATTCATCTATTGAAGGACATTGAGGTTGCTTCCGTATCTTGGCTATTGTGAATAGTGCTACAATGAACATGGGCATGCAGACATTCAAGATACTGATTTTATTTCCTTTGCATAAATACTTAGAAATGAGATTGATGAATCATATAGTAATTCTATTTTTAATTTGTTGATGAACACTGTTTTCCCATAATACTTATACCCTTTCTTTGCATCTTGAAAGAAGACCATTCACTGAGAATATCCTATTGAGATTCTATCAGATCTGGGGAATTTAACTGTTTAAATTATGGATTCTGTCTTCTCACAGCAGTGTAATTTCCCATATCACAACAGCCAAACTTTTTTTTTTTTTTTACGAAATAGAAATACCTTTATTTGATTTGGTTCTTTACCCTCTAAAGTACGTATTCCAATGAGGAAGTGTTGTTGACAACAACATATACAGAAATATAATGTGGATATTTATATTTATGAGACTATGGATTATTCATTTGATATTCAAAATAAATCTGCATATTACTTTAATAATCCAAACCTAAGAGGAACACTATGTTCTTTTGTGACAAAGGCACTTCTCAGAATACACACAAAGCAATTTAGTTCAATTAGGAAATGCTTAGTATTTCTTTTTAAATCAGATGTAAATATCGCTAAATCAGACCTTAAACACAAAGTAAATGCAATAAATATTCAACTTTCCCACCAGTTTAAATAGTTTTATGTTATTGTAACTAACAAAAGCAAATGAAACAAAATTATAGGTCATTTTCTGTGTTAAGGTCAAACAAACATACGTGCTTTTAATAACTGATTTGTAAAACAAAGATAACAAGCCAAAGCTAGTAAGGTTATGGTGAGACTCAGATAAACTCTCTTGTGACACATGTGTATATCATAGATTGTCAGTTATTGACAATTCACTAAGTAGAAGGCTAAATCTCTACAAAAGATGGACTACCTTCTGTTCATTCAGACTATTTATCCATAAACTTAATTTACCGTTACTGTTCAGCTCCTGCCTTACATTAAGTAAATTCAGGCATTCAGATCTTGAATATACACTGGAAAAAGTTTAGGAAATTACTATATCATATTAATATTTACCATTTACTGAAATCATAGCATAATCATGATATTAAAAATCATTATCCAAGCTATTATACAACTTTAGAAAGATCATTGTATTCTTTCCTCATTGCCATCGATTAAAAAAAAAAGTGAATTAGTACCTTTGCTTACTTTCTATTCAGTATCAAATTAAAAATAATATATTCATTGCTGGTGAGCATATAAATGAGTATAACTCTTTGATGACTATATGACTGTATCAAACATGTATACTTACTAGTGATCTACTAATTCCAAATTAATCTGTGGATTTATTTATTGATAAAAGTGACAGGGACTAACTATCAATATCAGGGTAGATGGTATGATGTATATACAGAAAAATGTCATGATACGTGTATGCACATAAGTATGCTTATTATAGATTTTTCTTTGAATATGCACTGTGACATAAGACAGGAAAATATTGTGTTGACCAAAAGTCTGTTTGAATTCTTCCATAACATCTTATGGAAAAACCTGAGAGCACTTTTGGCCAACCCAGCATTAATAGTGAAGCACACACACCCATGCATCAGTGGAGAAAAGGCCAAGCAAGGTAAGCAAGAAAGAATTAGTTTTGTTTGTGCCTGTGGCTTGAATTCGGAGAAGGCAATGGCACCCCACTCCAGTATTCTTGCCTGGAAAATCCCATGGACAGAGGAGCCTGGTAGGCTGCAGTCTATGGGGTCACTAGTCAGACACAACTGAACAACTTCACTTTCACTTTTCACTTTCATGCATTGGAGAAGGAAATGGCAACCCCCTCCAGTGTTCTTGCCTGGAGAATTCCAGGGATGGAGGAGCCTGTTGGGCTGCCATCTATGGGGTCGCATAGAGTTGGACACGACTGAAGCGACTTTGCAGCAGTAGGAGTGGCTTGAACTTTTAAACTATTTTATGTTTTAATTGTTAAAAGATTAAAAAAAAACATTTAATTTGCCCATATTCTGTTTTAAAAATTTTATTAGTAATAGTATTAAATTACCAAGCTCTTTATCCTATGCTTATGGTAGAACGTGTCATCCTCAAGATGCACAAACTAGTCAGTGGAATGGAATCATTCTATTTAAATAGGTTGGAAGAATGTCTTCTTGAATTTTCAATCCATAACACCAATCAGACAATGTTTTAAAAAACACATTTCAGATGAAAATAGAATTACTTGACATTTTCATTGAAAAACAACTGAATTATGAGAGATCTGGAAAGCATCTGCCTGCAGTGTGGGAGACCCGGGTTCGATCCCTGGGTTGGGAAGATCCTCTGGAGAAGGAAATGGCAATCCCACTCCAATACTCTTGCCTGGAAAATTCCGTGGACTGAGGAGCCTAGTAGGCTACAGTCCATGGGGTAACAAAGAGTCGGACATGACTGAGTGACTTCAATTCACTTCACTTCAAGAATTTAGAATGATGGCTTTGCCCTCTTCTGACCACAATTTGCTCTAAATCATTTTTGGATTTTATGGAACCACTGATGATAATGCTGTCAAGTCTAGTTCTGTTAACACTTCATCTTGTTAGAGACCTGAAAAAAAAATTGGTAATTAGCATTTTAGGCTTTATCATTCTTCTTGAGCAAAATACCAGAAAGAATGGTAATTTTTCAGAATGGCATGCTGCTGGATTTATGTGGATCTTTGGTGAAGATTAAAAAAAAAAAAAGATGGCAGAAAGTCTCTTTTAAAAGTCCTTTTAATACATTATTGGAGACCAAAATCTAGAAATATACAAACATATAATGTGATAGTAAAAAAGACATGAAAAGGCATCACACAATGCTAGTCAAAGAGGGCTTGGGGTGAGGATAGGAGTATTCACACTTAGATATCCTATGAAAAGCAAGCATTATCAATATAAATTGATAAAATTGAAGTTATCTACTCTGAAAAATCCAAAATCTTAAAATAATCTAGGAATCAATAATTATCCCATGCTTGGTGTCAGTTGAAATAATCAACTAAAATTTAATATGTTGAAGTAACTTTTACTCATCTGCACTAATATATATCTGAACACAATAAGTAATAATCCACAATGTTATATATATCTGTGTGTGTATATTCAGTCATGTACTCAGTTATGCCCATGTGTGATAAATGTGAAAAATGTTGATTCAAAGCAGCAGAACTTTTTCATTAGGAGACAGCTATCAGAAAACACAGTTTTTAGAATTAAAGCTTTCTATTTCCTGTTCCCTGGAGACTGCCCCAGTTCACCAAGAAAGGCTATGCCTTTCTTATGGTGTAAGGAGAGAGACAGCAATTAACTTAGTAATCTCCAGCAGGTATTAAAAACAAAAGTAGTGGTAGGATGAATTACTTGGCACCAGAATTCTCCTCAAGCCTGATGCTTTCTGTCTACAAGCCTAGTGGGTTTCATTATGATTCTTACAGAAAGCCATTAGCCCTTTCCAAGCTAGACTGCACAGGCTGACCAACCCATCTATCCTCTCTCATTGTCTTTCAAAATATCAATAGTCTTAAGTCAAACACAACCTTAATCCCTAAATTGAAATTACTATGCTGTAAGGTGACATATCATCACCAACACTATCTAATTTAGAGAAGAATCAGAGGCTTAACAAGGAAAATTTTTACCTTAAAAATGAAGTTTATTAAATAGCCTAGAATCTTTTAAAGAAAAAATTTTCCAGAAATTACTACCTTTACAAAAATATAGACATACAATAGCGGATTCAATAAAGGATAAAAATCCAAAACTCATGTGCCCCAAAATCACAACAGTAATAAGAAACATGGTCAGCCCTTGAAGCCAAGACATGTTGTTCTAAATGCTAGAGACTTCCTGGAATCTTGTTATATATTACAGTTTTTATAGACCAAGTTTGTGCCTACTTGACATCTGGATAAGTTAGTCTAAAATACCACCAATCAGTTAGGAAAGCTTGTTACTTGTCAACTCTGCAAGCCTGCTATTTTGATTGACTTCATCACTTAACAAATTATCTACTTTAACTACATGAAATTGTGTTCTTTAGTCATTAAGTCCTGTCTGACTCTTTTGCAAACCCATGGACTATAGTCCACCAGGCTCTGCTTCCATTCTAGTATTGGACTAGATTGCCATTTCCTTCTCCAAGGGATCTTCCTGACCCAAGCATCGAAACCATGTCTCCTGGATCTCCAGCACTGGCAGGCAGGTTCTTTATCACTGAGCGACCAGGGAAACACCACATGAAATCTTAGTTCCACATAAGGTTATGACACCTCAAGCTAACAGTGGGTTTTAGATATAATACTTAACATCCAACTTCTTGTTTAAGAAAAAAAAAACACTCTAAAACATTGTCATGCCAGCAGTTGGAGATGAAACCTTATTACCCTCCAGACCTTTCATTTCTGAAAGGGTCTTTAGGAAACCATCTGATTCTGAAACAACTTTGGTTCTTATGAAAAATGTTGGTTAATAGAACCTTCCCTAGAACTATTAAAAAGTTTCCTTAAGTGGATTTTATATACTCAAAAATTTGAGTCGCCTCTCAGCAGTTGAAAGATCCAGAAAGATGACTACTTATGTCCCATAAGGAAACAACTCCTTATGTTGAGTTAAAATGTGTTTCTGGGTGGCCATGCTTTCTGTGAAAAACCTTAAAATGTGTGAAACTTATCTACTTCCCAGGCTAACAATCCGTATCTTTCAGTGACTCCTATCTCATAAAAATATTATCTGCCAGGACCATTTAGCTCAACTTACTCATTTTACTGAAAAATATGGAGCACAGCTGTCATTCTCAATCTTGAGTGTGTATCAGAATCACCTGGAGGGCTTTTGTTAACCAAAAATAGCTGAGTCTCCTTCAAAATGTTTCATTCTCTGGTAGTGCAGAGAGGAGGTGGTGGCAAGATTCTTATCTGAAGTAATTTCTCAAATGTTACTGAGGCTGCTGATCTGGAAATGAACTTTGAGACCACCAGACTGGATTAGAGAATAATTCTGAACTTCCCCTTGTTCTTTCATCAAATCAGCCTTAGAGCATTTATTTTATTTTATTATTATTATTTTTTAATCACAATCCTGACACTGAGTCAAAGCAGGCTGTCAGGAAACTGAATCACCAAGTGTCTTCTATATGCTTTGTTTCTTAACTCACAAAGTCTCCAAATTGTAATGACTTGGAATTTCATGTGTGTTTACAAATTTATATGATTGTGTTCAACTGATCTTTTGATTGACTGATTGATGTCAGTTTTCTCTTGTTACTTTAATTCCATTGCTGGTTTCAATAGTTTTCATTACACTGTGCTAGATTTCATCCAACAACTGATATGTGGCAAGAGATTTATGGAAACTGATTCACTTAATTTTAGCTACATCTCTCATTTTTCTCTTTAGAATTTAGTTGTCTTTAAAACATGTTCCAAATTGGTAACTTTATCATAGTTGGGTCTTTGCCCAGTTTGCCAGTATTTACCAAATATGTTAACATTTGTCAGTACTTGTTAATACAGTGAGAGAAAGAAATATCTGGCTTTAGAAGTCTTTCCCAGCCTAAAATGGACTGTATTCACACGTGCAAAATTAAGAATTAAATCTAGTCTCTGCAAAACATAGCCATGATAATATATATGGGGCTGATTTACATAACACTAACGTTCATCCTTTTTGATTTTCAGTTTTCTACAGTTTCAATAATGGGGCATAGTTTTTAAATACCCATGCTAGCACTCCGACATGCACTGTTAAAACATTCTAGGGTCAAATATTTGAACCAAATGCTATGGTCCTTGTCTAATTTATCTGCCCTCTGTAACCTAGCTTATGTTACTGTAAATTTGCGTTATAAGCTTAACTCTGAATATTTAATACTTCATAGGCCAAAAAAAAAAAAAATTCATCCAGTAAGTTACATTCCTCTATAAAGTCAAAATATTTTTCTTTCAGGGTAGTAAGGCTGGGGTGCAGGTGGTGGGGGGAGAAGCAAAATTCTGTATTTGCCATGCGATTATATTCTGCATTCAATTAACATAAGCTTACTTGATTTGGGACCACTGAAATCCCTGCACGGGACTGACACTGGCAAATCATGGCAAAACAAAGGTGCAAAATAAACCAAAGGTTAAATAGCAGTCTGTGCTAGACCAGTGTTGCATTGCAATGTTTAACAGAAATCTAACTATAAAGTCTTAGCCAAATGGACATTTGTTTATTTATTTAATAAAAAGCCTGGAGCGAAACACTGTAAGTGTAGTGGCTTATTAATGTTCCTTATGCCTATATCTTTGCTTTGCACAAGGTTTTCAATCTTATAGTTGTCTCATGGTAAGAAAACAAATTTCATCTACTGCCTCAGCTGATTTCCTTTTTTTTTTTTTTTTTTTTAATCTTGATTACTCAGGATCTGTAGAAAACTTTGCTTCCACAGAAAACTCCATTTTTGAGCCCAACTTTTGCTATGTATTTGCATGGAATAACAATGATGGGTGGAATATAGATTCAACAAAATGCATTTCATCCCCAAACAAAATCCACATTCTATTAATTCCAAATAGGAAAAGGAGTATGTCAAGGCTGTATATTGTGACCCTGCTTATTTAACTTACATGCAGAATACATCATGAGAATCGCTGGACTGGAAGAAGCACAAGATGAAATCAAGATTGCTGGGAGAAATATCAATAACCTCNTTTTTTTTTTTTTTTTTTTAATCTTGATTACTCAGGATCTGTAGAAAACTTTGCTTCCACAGAAAACTCCATTTTTGAGCCCAACTTTTGCTATGTATTTGCATGGAATAACAATGATGGGTGGAATATAGATTCAACAAAATGCATTTCATCCCCAAACAAAATCCACATTCTATTAATTCCAAATAGGAAAAGGAGTATGTCAAGGCTGTATATTGTGACCCTGCTTATTTAACTTACATGCAGAATACATCATGAGAATCGCTGGACTGGAAGAAGCACAAGATGAAATCAAGATTGCTGGGAGAAATATCAATAACCTCAGATATGCAGATGACACCACCCTTATGGCAGAAAGCAAAGAACTAAAGAGCCTCTTGATGAAAGTGAAAGAGGAGAGTGAAAAAGTTGGCTTAGAGCTCAACATTCAGAAAACGAAGATCATGGCAACTGGCCCCATCACCTCATGGCAAATAGATGGGGAAACAGTGGAAACAGTGGCTCACTTTATTTTTGGGGGGCTCCAAAATCACTGCAGATGGTGACTGCAGCCATGAAATTAAAAGACACTTACTCCTTGAAAGGAAAGTTATGACCAACCTAGATAGCATATTAAAAAGCAGAGATATCACTTTGCCAACAAAGGTCCATCTAGTCAAGGCTATGGTTTTCTCAGTAGTCATGTATGGATATGAGAGTTGGACTATAAAGAAAGCAGAGTGGCAAAGAATTGATGCTTTTGAACTATGGTGTTGGAGAAGACTCTTGAGAGTCCCTTGGACTGCAAGGAGATCCAACCAGTCCATCCTAAAGGAGATCAGTCCTGGGTGTTCATTAGTAGGACTGATATTGAAACTGAAACTCCAATACTTTGGCCACCTGATGCAAAGAGCTGACTCATTTGAAAAGATCCTGATGCTGGGAAAGATTGAGGGCAGGAGGAGAAGGGGACAACAGAGGATGAGATGCTTGGATGGCATCACCAACTCAGTGGACATGAGTTTGAGTGAACTCTGGGAGTTGGTGATGGTCGCGGAGGCCTGGCATGCTACAGTCCATGGGGTCACAAAGAGTCAGACATGACTGAGCGACTGAACTGATCTGAATCTTTGATAATCAACAAAATAAAAATATGAGGAAACTGGAGCAAAGTAAGACTGGAAATAGGAGAGTAATTAAAAATTAACCATTTTTATACTTTTAGGACTTGGTATTAAAATTTGGTAGGTAGGACCTATGGAGGGCTTACCTAGGTTTAATTATTTGCCACAGCTGAGGCAGGAGCTTTCCATGTAAGCCTGCTAGTACACTGGATTTGAAAGTCACCATACTCAGCACTGTGTGAGAAGCCATCACCATCATCTCTCATATTTTGCGGTTTGTTCTCAGCTTCAGAGAGTTCTGCAATATACACACTCATCCATTCTCAAGTGGATACTTGAGGTCTTTCTCTGAAGATACCTGGAGTTCTCTCTGCATCTGTCTTTTCTTCAATACTCTGTCCTATGAAATCTGTCTTAGACTCCTCAATTTCTCAACATCAACTTCTTCAACACAGACAGTCTGTTCAGCTTTGCCTGGGTTGCTCTTCCTTGCACCTCTATGGTAATTCTCAGGGAAGTAGCCAGCTTCAGGCAATCCAGCAAACCAAGTGTCCATTACTCTGTTTTAGCCAAGAAAGCTTACACATCAAAGTACTTTAAAATAGTGTTATATCCCCTGTAATCCTTTATATTATGGAGAGATCCAGGGACTTCATAAAATTTAATTCTTTTAATTTCCTAATACATGCCATTAGAAGGCACATAATGTTGATTTTATTTATAACTGCCTTCTTGGACTCACTTTAAAATCATATGATTAACATTTATACAGAGGCATCTTTCACAAAATTTGTCAGTCAGTTCAGCCACTCAGTCATGTCTGACTCTGAAGCCACTTGGACTGAAGCATGCCAGGCTTCCCTGTCCATCATCAACTCCTGGAGCTTACTTAAACTCATGTCCATCAAGTCAGTGATACCGTCCAACCATCTCATCCTCTGTCATCCCCTTCTCCTCCTGCCTTCAATTTTTCCCATCTTCAGGGTCTTTTCCAATGACAAAATACTCCAAATATAAAATTCTCAGTTACTTATTTACTTAATAGAATGACAGTAGAGGTAAAAATAGCCAAGGTTTTAATAGTTAATTTGATAACACCTCATAGCTCAGTTGGTAAAGAATCCACCTGCAATGCCGGAGACCCCTGTTTGATTCCTAGGTCAGGAAGATCAGGAAGATCAGAGAAGGGATAGGCTACCCACTCCAGTATTCTTGGGCTTCCCTTGTGCTTTCCCTTGTGGCTCAGCTGGTAAAGAATTTGCTTACAATGAAGGAGACCCGGCTTCAATCCCTGGGTTGGGGAGATCCCCTGGAGAAGGGAAAGGCTATCCACTCCAGTATTCTGGCCTGGAGAATGCCATGGACTATATAGTCCATGGTATTGCTAAGAGTTGGACACGACTGAGTGGCTTTCATTTGGTAACACAACACTTGTACTTAGTTTGAAAGACTCCTAACACTTATTTTTCGGTATATTTTAGTTCTCACTTATGAATATAACAAAACAGACTTTGCCAAAAATATTATATTCTGAATACATCCTCTAGGTGAATTGTTGTCTCTAATGAAGTAGTCACCCTCTTACCATGGAAATGGCACTATGCCACTGCCAATTCTAGAAAATTCAGTCACACTCATTAATGGCCAAGCTGACCATTGTTATGTCTCTGAGGAAGACATGGCTTTTTTTATTCAATCCATGAGACTAAGATAAACAATGATCTCAACATAATTTCACTGTCACAAGTAGGAGCATTTTACTAATGAAAGAGTGGATGAATATAATGAATTTTCACAGATATAAAATATATATTGTATTACATAGTTTTATATATTTCCAAATGTAACTGACTTTTACAATTTGTGATATATGTGTTCATATTCTTAGCATGTGCATTTTTATGCCAGAACTAAGATATGGTGCACACTCTACTCTTACTTCAAGGAGGTGGTAGCCCATATACCACAGGTCCATTGGTATTTTTCCTGTGATACATCACAAACATACAATGGACAAGTGAAAACATAAATTTCAGTCGCTCATTCTGGAAAACAACAATTTAAAGTAAAATAATTTTTACTGGGCAGGAATTTCTAGATATTCCTCCACCTATGGCAAGGGATGTCAGTATTCCCACTGTTGCTTTAAAGCAGGGGTCCCCAATATCTGGGCTGTGGACCAGTCTGTGGTCTTTTAGGAACTGGGCCACACAGCAGGGGGTAAACAGCAGGTAAGAGAGCAAAGCTTTATCTGCTTTTGCCATCACTCACGTTACCACCTGAGCCTTCTCCAGCCCTTTCCGTGGAAAAATTGTCTTCCATGAAACCAGGTCCCTGGTGCTAAAAAGGTTGGAGACTGCTGCTTTACAGCATTCATAACTGGTTTCAATCAGTAATATTGTCAGCTCAGGTTGCTAACCAGTATGCAACAAAGGAAAGGTACCTAACATCATGAGGTTAAAATTCCTTAAGAAAGCCAGGCTGCTAAGTGTAGGGTACCTACTCAGTCTTAACTCCAGCATTACGTTTTTACATTAGATCAGGCTCAATCTCATTGGCAATCGTTCATGATCATTACACAGTCTAGTTTCACCAATATATTTGTTCTTTTCCTTAGGCTTTGATAAATTTAATAAGCCTTGAAGGTTGCTGAGTCTGCCAACTGTAGTAAATGCAAGGAAAGTAGACTATACTAAATCCATAAGATTTCTAAAATCACAAATGATACAAAGTATATAATTGTTTTCAAGATGAGCTTGTTTTAAATTAAGATAAACATATAGATGACTGTTCTTTTCTAGATATCCAGGGATGTTTTGTGGAATATGTTTTGATCTGAGGCAAAATCCTGACTACACAGTTGCTATCTTCATCTGTCTGAATGTGAGCAGAGATAAGCTAAACAAGTGGGGAAATGAGACTGAAAAGAAAAAAAGAAGGGTCAGGACTCAGCAGCATAAAACCAGAAAGTGGAAAACTGACAATAACACCAACTACAGTTCAATCACTTTTGACTGACTGAGATTAGCCCAATTTTCTAGGACTGTGAACAAAGCAAGTTACTCAAACTTCATTTACTAGAGTTGCCCTGATAGGAAATCTACTATTAGGTTGATCATCCTGTAGATATTTATTCCCCCCAAATATATATTCTGGTCTATTTGGGGAAAGGAAGAGTGGGAGAACTGGGATAAATAGAAGACTGTTGACGTTTGGATCAATCAGTGTTGCATTGCTTAAACATCATTGTTCTCAGAAAAATACACAGAAAAGTGAAAGCCATTGGTGTGTGAGTAAACAAATATGTTTAACACACTCAAAAATCCATAAGTCAGAGACCAGAATACTAATATTGTAATTCTTTGTCACCCTCACTTTATCAACTTGGTTTTAATAGAGGTAGTGATTTTTTAAAAGTTTTTTTTAAAAAAAGGAACAGGGAATGGGCCTGCAGTCAATAGCTTCAACCTGGAGACTCTCATAGCTTTCCAACTAATTACAAAGAAGTATGCATTCATAAACAAACACAAAACAATGATGTTTAGAAACCTCATAAGGACACATAAAGACTGTACAATACTGTTATGATTAACTGTCTTTCCCTCTAAGGGGCTGTTTAGGTTTTTATTGTTATTTTTCAGCTTAATAAAAATGTAAATGTCATTCTGAATGAGAACAATGGGGAAAATATTGAGGAAAAAAATAATGATAAGTACCCCGGAGCACCTGGGTAACAGATGGTAAAAAAGATAGCCTGGGTCTACCTCAGGAATTTTAGGGCTCACCACGCATATCATGGAGGTTCGAATAAGGTAATTAACACCTCTGCTCCACAAGGCAACTAAAAACCAGGCTGGCTCATGGTGGTTAAAAACTTAAATAACATAACACAGCAAGTAGGGGCAAAAATTATATAAGCAAGCATATATTGAGAAACTGTGCTTGTATAAATCCCATTAGTTCCGAGGTAGCCCTTTGTATTTAAGCACTTTGTTTTATTTTAATCCTTATATCCCAACCCTTCAGTTTTTCAGTTTACAAGATAGAAACAGTAAGTAATATTTTGCCATCGAAAAAAAACCACCGTAAAGTGTTTATCAAGAAAATTGATATATTGAAAGATCAGTTTCTCTAAACAAGTCACTGGGGTAAATTCAAACTCTGTGGAATGACTGAGCATGAAAGGCCACAAGGACTTTAATCATATCTTCAAAACACTATAAAGCTATTTAATGTATACCAGATCAAGCGTTGCTTTCCAAATGTTTTCAGGGGCTATAAAGGGATATAAACAAAACCCTGTCTAGAATCCACAAGAAAAACAAAAGAATGTCCAAGAAATGTGAAAACCAGGAACATGGAATCCTGTTACATGGTCTGTGATTTACTTTGAAATATGTCGGCATATCATATAACTATTATGTTTACATCAGTCAAGTTTTAATTCAGAGTCAGACTTAAGTTTAAACAATCTACCATCTATAATTACTTTGAGAACCTTACAAGACATTTCATCTTTCCAGGTTTTACTTGGTTCAACTGTAATCTGGTTTCTAAGGTTGAAAGAAGCACAAGCTGGAATCAAGATGGCTAGGAGAAATATCAATAACCTCAGATATGCAGATGACACCACCCTTATGGCAGAAAGTGAAGAAGAAATAAAGAGCCTCTTGATGAAAGTGAAAGAGGAGAGTAAAAATGTTGGCTTAAAACCCAACATTCAGAAAACTAAGATCATGGCATCCAGTCCCATCACTTCATGGCAAATAGATGGAGAGACAATAGAAACAGTGACAGACTTTATCTTTTTGGGCTCCAAACTCACTACAGATGGTGACTGCAGTCATGAAATTAAAAGATATTTGCTCTTTGGAAGAAAAACTGACAAACCTAGACAGCATATTAAAAGGCAGAGAGATTACTTTACCAACAAAGGTCCATCTAGTCAAGGCTATGGTTTTTCCAGTAGTCATGTTCGGATGTGAGAGTTGGAGTATAAAGAAAGCTGAGCACCGAAGAATTGATGCTTTTGAACTGTGGTGTTGGAGAAGACTCTTGAGAGTCCCTTGGAAACAGCAAGGAGATTCAACCAGTCAATTCTAAAGGAAATCAGTCCTGAGTATTCATTCAAAGGACTGATGCTGAAGCTGAAGCTCCAATAATTAGGCCACCTGATGCAAAGAACTAACTCATTGGAAAAGACTCTGTTGGGAAAGATTGAAAGCAGGAGGAGAAGGGAAAGACAGAGGATGAGATGGTTGGATGGCATCACCGACTAGATGGACATAAGTTCCGGGAGTTTGTGATGGAAAGGGAGGCCTGGTGTGCTGCAGTCCATGAGGTCACAAAGAGTCAGACAAGACTGAGCGAATGAATTAAATTGAAGGTTTAAAGATAAAGCCTATGTCAGACTAGAACTTAGCTTCTCTGGAGAAAAAGTTATGTGAGAGAGAGAAATTTATTTTAAGGAACTGACTCACCCTTTTGTAGGGCTGATAAATCCAAAATCTGCATGGCAGGCCAGGAGACTGGAGACACAGGGTAAAGTCGACTTACAGTCTTGATTCAAAGGGCAATAAAGGGAAAAAAATACTCCTCTTTCTTAGAATTTATTTTCTGCAGGGCCTATTTAAGCATTTAGTGGAGATCCCAGGTGCTTTGTATTAGGGTTTGGAACTGAGGATACTGGCTTGTAGGGCAGTGATTCTTAGGCCTATAGCAACTAAGATCACCTCCAGAGATTTTAAAACCTACTAATACAAACCCCTCATAGCTCAGTTGGTAAAGAACCTGCCTGCAATGCAGGAAACTTGGATTCAATTCCTGGGTCAGGAAGATCCCCTGGAGAAGGAAATGGCAACCCACACCAGTATTCTTGTCTGGAGAATTCCTTAGACAGAGGAGCTTAGCAGGCTATAGCCCATGGGGTTGCAAGAGTCCGAGATGACTTAATGACTAGATCACCACTGATCCAAGCCCCTCCCCATTCTTAATTTGAATACTCCCCAGGTGATTCTAATGTGTACCCAATGTTAGAAACCACTTTTGTAAGAAAAAGAGATTATTCTAGAAATAATTAGAAAAATATGTCATCCCCTATACAACAGATGGAGAAGACAATGGCACCCCACTCCAGTACTCTTGCCTGGAAAATCCCATGGATGGAGGAGCCTGGTAGGCTGCAGTCCATGAGGTGGCTAAGAGTCGGACACGACTGAATGACTTCACTTTCACTCTTCACTTTCATGCACTGGAGAAGGAAATGGCAACCCACTCCAGTGTTCTTGCCTGGAGAATCCCAGGGACGGGGGAGCCTGTTGGGCTGCCGTCTATGGGGTCGCACAGAGTTGGACATGACTGAAGCGACTTAGCAGCAGCAGCTATACAACAGAAATATAAACTAAAGCACTGTTCCAGCTCAGGAATTGACTCTACAGTACCACGTCGCTTCAGTATTGACCTGGGGCCACCAGAGCATCCCTAGCCATAGGTGGCAAATCACACAAATTCCCTTTCTGACATTGATTTGTTACTGGATACACAGAGCAGTTTGCAGAAACTTTTTGTTAAGTGCAAGAAATTTAAAACAATGAAAAATCCATGATATTCATTAAAAAAATATTTAGAGTAATGTAGTCCAAGGAAATTACAAATGCAAATAAAATGATGAAAAATAACTTGAAAAGTATGGGCTTCCCTGGTGGCTTAGATGGTAAGGAATCTGCCTGGAACATAGGTGACTTGGGTTGATCCCTGCGTCAGGGTGATCCCCTGGAGGAAGGAATGGCTACACCCACTCCAGTATTCTTGACTGGAGAATTCCATGGATGGAGGAACCTGGCAGGCTATAGTCCATGGGATCGCAGAGAATGAGACAG
Organism: Neotragus moschatus; assembly: GCA_006410615.1. Classification (NCBI taxonomy): domain Eukaryota; kingdom Metazoa; phylum Chordata; class Mammalia; order Artiodactyla; family Bovidae; genus Neotragus; species Neotragus moschatus. The sequence goes on along the minus strand of SJYA01005843.1, from coordinate 5,100 downwards.
GAAAATCAAACTATACTAATCACAACATAAAATAAACATCACTCATTCATTAAAACTCTATTTTGACCTAGCTTTTATATTACAACCTGTGAATGATATAGATATAAGCCATGTCTTGAAAGAGGTACTACCTCAATAGAGATGACTGAAGTATAATGTGATGGACTTGATATATAGTGACAACTATCATTTGTTTAACACTGTATGCTAAACACTGTTTAAACACTTACATCTATGAACTCAATTCTCATAAAATGCATGAATGGTAATTGCCATTTTTCTGACAGAGAGACAGGTATATATTATTAAATACATTATTTCTCATATAGTGAATTGCTTGTGGAATTAGAGCAAAAACAAAAGGGAAATAGGGAAAGTTGGAATTGAGAAAAAGAGGTCAAGAAGTATCTAGTGAGAAAATGTTGATCATTCACATAAAATTGACCCTGGAAAATATAGGGTAGAACTGAAGTAACCTAGAAAATAATATAATGGAGGAAATAACAAAATGGTTCCCACTCTCGCCAGACTGTCCATTCTTATTTTTCTTAATTCGTCTCTAGTATTTTATACTGAAAGCAATCTTCATCAATTGTATTATCCAAGTAAAGCTTACCCACGCATAACTCTCTGGAGTCTCACCATAATTCCTAGAGAGAAAATAATATGTTTTCCCAGCCGTACTCTTGCACCTTTCTTGTCCATGCTGAATGTTTCTTTTTCTGCACTGGGAGGCTTCTTCAGGCTCTTTGCCAGTCAGTGCTCTATCTGCTGGATCTCATAACATTTTTCACATGTCAATTCATGTCCCTGGAGTTTAATTATATATTGGCAAACTTCTCTCCTCTCAGGGACTCTGTGTACCCTCAAAGATGGAGTTCCAGTCTTATAGAGATATATGTCCCAAGTTGCTCAGTAAAAAAATGAATGTCCAGCTAAGATAATGTCCGAGGTTATTTTTTTTTTTTTAACTAAACAGAATAAACAAACAAAACAGATAAAGAAGGGAAAGAAGGAATGGGGTAGTGAAGCAAGACAGTAAGATTTCCAGAGTTGGCTGCAGTTTGGAACAAAGAGAAGGTAGACTGAACTCCAGCTGTCATGGAAAGAGGTTGGAAGGAAATGAGGGGGAAAAAAACCCACAAAAACCTGATAAATCTAGGAAGTCAGTCTTCTCAATCTTCACAAAGTTACAGATACTCCAAACACTGAGATTTCTAAAATAAGTATAAATCTTGCCTAAAATATAAACCCTTCACAAATCTAGTGTGATGAAATTTGAAATCTGAAAATATGGCAGAATTACAAAATTTTGTCTTATGATAAAACATTTGCCTAAATTTTTGACATTTTTCTAAATACATATTTTAGAAATGTACATTTATATACCTATTTACAGATAAAAACTCACATTAGACAAAAAAATAAATTCATAAGTGTACTCTTTAAAGAAACACATAGCTTCCCATGACATTTAATGGCCCATATACCTCTATCTGTTCCAATCCTGCTAACAGTCCCAGAAGTACTATTTCATTAGTACTAGTCTGCTTTTTACCTTTTCTTATTTGAAAACAAAACCAAAGAATCAGAGATTTTCCTTCCACCCAACAGTACTTTCTTAACTGAAAAATTTTGCCTTGAAACTATCAATGTAGACTTTTATTGACTGTCAAATATCAGTTATTAAATAAACTGTTTTCTAAGCATTAAAAAAAATCATTAATAGAATAAGTATAAACAGCTTGATCCTTAAGGATCTAGTTCTCAAGAAAACACTGAGATCAATTGTTGAAAGTTTCCAAACCTAGAATCCTGACCGATTATGCCGAGTGAAATTTTTCTCAAAGAAATCAGGCCACAAGGAAGGAAGAGGGAAATGGAATTGAGGATATCTTGATTTTCTTTCCAACATAATATAAATTTCATTGGAATTTTATGTTAAAAGGTAATCCTGAGCAGTGTTTAAACTTCCAGCTCCTTCTCAAAAAAAGTGACTATATAAATTTTGTCTTCTGTATCACAAACTGAGGGCTTCTTTGGTGGCTCAGATGGTAAAGAATCTGCCTGCAATATAGGAGACCCAGGCTTGATCCCTGGTTCAGATCCCTGGAGAAGGGGTAGTTACCCTCTCCAATATTCTTGCTGGGAGAATTTCATGGACAGAGGAGCCTGGCAGGCTAAAGTCCATGGGGTTGCAGAGTTGTACATAACTGAGTGACTAACACCACCAGAGAAACTGGAAAGTGAAAATTGTTTCAAGATACGGTCCCTGTTATGAAACATAAGTTGTGGAATTTCTCTTAATTTTAAAAAGAAAATACATGTTACTGACCTAATAAAATACAATTAAGCAACTATTTATATAAAGAAAGTAAAGCATTTTTCATAATTTGCTAATTTTCATCTGCAACAGACTTTATCTAGGATTTACTCTATAGTGACAAAATAATAAAGCATCTAATTTTAAAAAGTATTTGGATTTCATTTGAGATTTTATAGATGAGAAATAAGCCAATGACTGTATTTATACTTTAAAACGACTGTTTCGCTTTCCAGAATTTAAGCAAAAACTCTAACCTGAACAATTTTCAGCTTTGAAGCATGAGAAAAAAGCATATTATCTTTTATTTTCACACAGTCACCTAATTAATTTATTCAAAACCTTGGGGAATTGTGCTTTGATTCTCTTCTTAAATCATCAAAATTAGCTTTCTGTTCACCAACTACAAGCTGCTAAAATACCAACTGTCACTGTGAATCAAAGAAAACAGTTTTAAACTAAAAAAAAAAAAAAAAAACGAGAAATAGGAATCAAATTAATTTTTATGCTATCATTTTTAGAACCAAAGAAAAAGAAATATGCATATGGAAAATTTGCAGTTTTTGGTTTGTCACATTTAGGTATTATGATATATATAATTTTTATATTCTAGTGTATCAACTTGCAACAGTTTGTTCCATGGTTATTTTTCCACATACACACACATGTATTTACATATATGCTTATATAGTGATACTCATGACTACATAAACACAATTTTTTATGAAAATATTCTACTTTTTCCCTTGCCTAAATGTTAGAATTTTCATTGCAACCCACATAGAAATACTTCATGATTTTATATTGATATTTACTATTTGTTAACATTGCTGTTATATATAATTATTATGTAGTGAGGAAAGCATCTTAATTACTCCCCTAACAATACTGCTTAAAATTGTGTCATCTTTGTACAGATTTCTTTGTGAAACTGAAAGTCTTCAAGCTTTCTTTCTTTACATCCGAGGCTGTTTTCAAGGTTTTTTCCTTACATGCAAGGTTTATCTTTGTCCTGTTTAATTTGTAGGAATAGTATACTTATTATGAGTATTAACTCTTTGTCTTATTGAAACAACTATTTTCCTCCAAGTTGTTAATAGTATGCTATTTTGATTACTATACTTTAACAATAAGTTTCAATAGCTCATAATCTAAGTCTTATTTCACTACTCATTTTTACTGTAACAATTTATATCTGAATTTATAAGTTCATATGTCGAGACCAATTTTCATTTTAATGATTATAGTTATTTTTGTTTTGTTAGTATGTCATAAGCATAATTTATCGGTACCAACATTTTCAAATGAAGAGACTATATCATGCAAAATTTGACAGAATCATATTATTTCTTAAACATTTGCTGTTGCTGTTAACTCGCTTCAGTTGTGTCCGAGTCGGTGTGACCCCAGAGACAGCAGCCCACCAGGCTCCTCCGTCCCTGGGATTTTCCAGGCAATATCCGAAGTGTGTTGACATTTCCTTCTCCAATGCATGCATGCATGCTAAGTCGCCTCAGTCGTGTCCGACTCTGTGCGACCCTATGGGCCGCAGCCCACCAGGCTCCTCCATCCACAGGATTCTCCAGGCAAGAATACTGGAGTGAGTTGCCAGTTCCTTCTCCATCTTAAACATTTAGGTATAGGTATAGCACTATATAGGGCTTCCCTGGTGGCTCAGAGGTTAAAGCGTCTNTGCGACCCTATGGACCGCAGCCCACCAGGCTCCTCCATCCACAGGATTCTCCAGGCAAGAATACTGGAGTGAGTTGCCAGTTCCTTCTCCATCTTAAACATTTAGGTATAAGTATAGCACTATATAGGGCTTCCCTGGTGGCTCAGAGGTTAAAGCGTCTGCCTGTAGTGTGGGAGACCTGGATTCGATCCCTGGGTTGGGAAGATCCCCTGGAGAAGGAAATGGCAACCCACTCCAGTATTCTTGCCTGAAGAAGCCCATGGATGGAGGAGCCTGATGGGTTATAGTCCATGAGGTCACAAAGAGTCGGACACGACTGAGACTTTAAACATGGCTGATTACATTTACTCAGACATAGTTTATATTAATAATAATACTTTTAAAGGTTTTTGATCATATTTCTAATGTGTTATACTTTGTAAACTATAGTTACTCATTTTATTTGTAAATAATATTGCCAGTGAAATTAAATTTTAAAGACATTTTGTTTACTACATTTAAGATTTGCAACCATGTTATATTAAAAGAATATCTTCTCCTTTTAAAAATATATATTCTTAACATGCAGTTTTGTTTACTTTAACTAGAAGAGATGTGAAATAAAAACTGAGATAGAGCTATCTTTCTTTTCCCTTGAAAAGCTTATTTTTCGCTCTGAAAAATGGCAACCCACTCCAGTACTCTTGCCTGGAAAATCCCTGGAAAATATATATATATATATATATTTGGCAAGATGACAACATAAATAAATTTCAGATGGGTTTTCCTCCTATATTCTAGCCGTTTTAATTATTACAATATTCTCATAATAAAAGTTACTGTAATTCACTTAATTTAAGTAATGATGTGTCTTTATACAAATTAAGGAATGTTATGTAAAAAAGCTCAAGCAGTAATGTGCCAGAGTTCAGCCTCGGTGGGTCCAGGGAATTCGAAGGGGAGATGGAGTCGGTGAGGAAAAACTTATTTATTCAGAAATATAAATTTAGGAAATAATAGTATAGTAGGAAAATTCAGATGGAGAAAAGAGGCTGAATAACTTGGTTTATGTGGAAAGCCAATAAAGTTCCAGACAAGGAGCTTG
>SJYA01005842.1:0-22482 GCA_006410615.1 Neotragus moschatus | reverse complement strand
CTCTGCTCTGCTGCTGAACCTGTCCCAGCGCTGGCCCTCGGGAGTTCTTTGGCCGGCTCCGCTGTCCCCTGACACGCCCGTCCGTGGGGGCTGGGTTTTTTTGTCTTTAGCACTTCTGTACTTCCTGGCACTACCAGGGGCTCCAGGTCATCTTGAGTATTTCCTGCACAGTCTCAGAAAGAAGCCCTCACTCTTTATTTTTTACATGCTCATTTATGGAGCAAGCAGTTGCATGTTTAAGAACACAAGTGGCAGACAGCTAGCTTTGCCTACCTTCCAAAGGTAGGCATCTTCCTCCTGGGAACAGCACCTTAACTTTGTTCAGAATGACTTCCTCCCACTGGACATGACTGGGTGATCCTGTGGAAAGGGTTACCTGCAGGGAGTAAGACGGGGGAGGAAGCCCAAACTTTTCATTTTAAACTGCTTGCATAATTTTTTCCAAGGATGTGTATTATTTCCATAGATTTTTTAAAATGTAAAAAAATAATTTAAACCCTTGTATTGTCAATAAGTACAGACCAAATATAAGACAGAGAATACTAACAATTCTGATTTTGAATAAAAATAAACACAAAGCATGCTCCCTTCAGAATGGATTGAGTCTAGCAAAGCACATACCACGTGTCTAGTGTCCACTCTTTTTCTTATACAGTTTTAAGTTGCTCTTTCACTCATTTAACAATCAGCAAAGACTCTGGTTAACTAACACGAATTGCATTCAAAGAACTCAAATGCTTTTGTTGAATACACAGTATTTAGAAACTTACAAAACGCTTTGCTTGAGAAGTTTTATAGCTGCAAAGATGGTGGGGTTCACCATAACTCCCCAAAGCAAAAGCATTCTTGATCTACTTGAGAAGAGTTACCCCTTAAACTCCAGGACAGGAAGTAAATGTTGTACATTAGCAAAAGAGAAACATTAGACAAAAAATGTTTTAGTTACATCACAGGTATACTTAAGAAAAAGTATAATTTATAGTTTCAAGGTTTCTAAAATCATATCTCTGTGTGCATACTTTAGGAGGCAAGGTTTTCCGATGTCCCCTAAAATATCCGCACCTGGGGATCTGCGGAACCGGGAGGAGCTGGCGGCGGATGGAAATGGGAGGGGGAGACCCAGAGCAGGCGGCTCACTAACCCCTGACCCAAGGCTGGGCACGCGCACCGCGCACCGCGGCTCCCGAGAGTGCGAGGGCGCAGGCGCGCGGCCAGCCCAGAGCCGACCGTTAACAGTAGCAGACGCGAGTCATACGGTGCAGGCTCCCAGACCTCGCCGGACAGGACCCCGAAAGTTCTCTGCGGGGCAGACTCACCGGACACTGACGCATCCCGCTGGCCTGACTGGGAGGTGCCTGAGCGCACAGCCATGGCGACTCCGCCCATGACGGTGCTGCTGCTGCTGCTGCTGGCGCTGCTCTTGCCCACGCAGACCTGCACGGAGCCCACGAACAGCGTGCCCACCCCGACCACGACCCTGATCCCGGAGGGCAACACCTCGGAGAGCCGGACCTTGCCCGGCATCGAGCTCAGAGCCCGCGGCTTGAGCCCCGTCCCTGGCCCACTCGCCCTGCTGGCCCCGCTTGCCCTGTGGCTGGTTCTCGGGTAGAGACGCTGCATCCAGGCCTGCCCAGCGTGGACACTTGCACCAGCACCTCGCCGGCCTCCACGTCTCGACCTCACGAACAGAAACAGGTCCAAAAAGCAGAACCCCACCACTACCCCGTGTGCGGTCAGTGATTGTCAAGGTCACACCTCCCAGCGACTCCCTGAACAGCCTGAAAGGAGATGCCACATCCCAGCGAACTGAAGCCAGGGCTCAGGAAATCTGGGTACCAGGAAATCAGAAGATAGTTTACCTCTTCTTTGATTCATTAAATTATAAAGCCAAAAAATGGCTGGGTGGTGTCTCTGAAAAACGGCAAAGTGTGTCTCTGAACTGTGGGCCATTGGCAGCAGCCAGGCCTCCCACCAGTGCAGCTCCTAAGCTGCAGTTCTCTTAGGAGCTGGTGGCTACATTTGACCTGGGGACGGTAAGTGACAGGGGCCCACACAGTGATGGCAGATGGTCCCCAAATCCAGACCTAGTGAGTCATTTGTGCACCCCGCTTCCCCACATACCGTACACTGACCCAGAGAGCAGACACACATAACCTCACTGAACTGTAGATGCTGCTGCTTTATTTCTGTATGTTCAATAATTTTTACAATTTAAAGGTGAGGGTTTTTTTTTTTTTTTTTTAACATTTGAAAATCCTGAACATAAGGTTTGGGTAAAAAGGTAAATTGAGCGTTTGGAAAGGGAAGATCGGAACTTGCCTAGGTTGAGTTCACACAAATGTCATGCTCTTTTTATAACGTGTGTTTTCTCTTTACAAATCCACACCTGGACTGCTTGCTATCAGTGTTTTCAGACAGTATCTGGGGCAAAGCCTAAAATAGATTCCAGAGGTAACTCTAATACAGCCAGTTATGCACAGACACCCCCTCTAGAGTCTGTGGTTCACGGCTGCACATGGACACTCCAGCACCCAGAGGCTACAGGCCTTCATAACCAAACATGTGCCAGCCTTAGAGGGCATTCCAGAAACACCGGGGCCAGAGATCTGGAGGACAAGGGCAGCACGTGCGACCAACACTGCGTGTGTCCTGCATCACGTGCTGTGTTTAGTGTATAATTATGCTTTGATTTACATAAAATGATAAAGTATTTGCACTGAACATAAGTGGTTTTTTTAAGCTTATAGAGCAATTGAGAGAAAAAGATCCTAATTTAACAGCTAGGTTTTACTCTGCAGTAAAGAATGGTGACCAATAACAGCTTTATTTCACCTAAGATAATGATAAAAATGCTGCTGTCCCACAGGAAACACCACTTTCTTGGCCACCAATCCTACAAAACCCATTTCTCAAGGAGTAGTGCTGCTGAATTAACACCCCTTAAGAGAAGACATGGGAATTCCTTTCAATCTCCAGCATCTATTAGATTTCACCTCTGAAGCCTGGAGAAGCCCTTGCCAGCCCCACTCCTGCTAGTATCAGGTATCTATTCTGTTGAGGGAACTGTGTTCCTGTCCTGTGGTCAGCCACGGCTGCTTTGCAGGGAACATGCTCACTCTGGTCTACCAGGCTGAAGAAAAGCTTTTCTACTAAGAAAAGCCTGGCCATGTGTCCAATCCCAAGGCAAGGCAGCAGGGCTCAAGGGTAAAGAGACGAGCTCCTGACTGCCTGCGAGTCCACTCTTTGCGGGGCACTCTGCCAGGTGACCCGTCAACTTCTTCCCAGTACCTGCTGTCCACACACACTCTCACAAACGCTTCACATGATCATTGAATCCTCATCTGCAGATGGGGAAACTGAGGCCCAGGAGGTTAAATGGCAAGGTCACACAGTAAGAGGCAAAGCATGACTCAAAGCCAGTTTGGTTCCAGAGACCAGGCCCATGACCATATCCCGAAGCCACCTCCCAACAGAACATCAGAAGACACCACCACGAACAGGTGCGCCAGGCCCATCTCAGTGGCAGTCACTTGATGGAGAAGAAGAGCCAGGGAAAGCCAGGAGGCGGGAACAAGGGCTTGTGAAGCGTGCACAAGGGCTGGGAGGCTGGGGCGGACCAGGCAGACGGGGGCGGGGGCCCGCGTGGCCAGAAGGCAGAGGCTGGGGCAGACCAGGCGCAAGGCTGGGGTGGACCAGGCATAAGGAAACAGTGGTCAGAGGGAAGCCGGGGCCAGCTGGAGGCCAGGGAAAGCAGGGCGCTGGTAGCTAAGAATTAAGTCAGGGTTCTCTGCAGATGCAAAGGCACGTCAAGAAAGACTGAAAGCACAAGGCGAGATTGACCGCCACTACCTTGCAGAGAGCTCGGAGAGACAAGGGAAGACTCAGGGCCCACTGGGACGCTTCTGTCAAGCCCAAAGGGGAGAGAGCAGTGGCCTGCAGGCTGGGGGGGGGGGGCGGGGTGGGGAACGTGGGGAGGCTGGCGTCCAGGAGGAGATGAATGCAGGGACAGTGGTGACACGGTGTCAGAGGGGCTGAGGTGGCAGCAGGGGAAGCCTAGGACAACTGCCCAGTTTCTAGCGGAAAACCTGGGGGTGTTTGACACTGGGGGGAAAGGGTAGAAAATTTAGGAAAATAGAGGGACTGGTTCCAAATGTTCAGTTTGGGGCCTGTGGCTCGTCAGTGTGGCGCAGGGGTGCACTGTGCTCCTGGCAGGCCCGGGCCCAGAGCTCCGCGGGAGCTGGAGATGGAAACGCAAACCTCCCTCCCGTCCAAGCGTGTGCGTGCAGAACAGACCTGCTGCTCTAGGCCTCCCACCACTACAGCCGCCTCCCAGCAAGCTCTGTTCAGGCAAAGGCACCCCTTCGCCCCACACGCAGCCCCAACACGCCTGAGCTCTCCACTTGCCCTAATTCTCAGAGAAGACACAACTGCCTGCCACCCACAGACCCTCCGCCAGCCTCCTCTGCTGCAACCCAGGCTTCCAGCAAAGCTCTGCTCCATCCTCATCGACTAACAGAGAAAGTACAGGGCCGACCTGGTGGTGAGCGACTCTCTGTGAAGAACTGAAGAACTGAAGAACTGCTCTTGCCACCCCTCTCAGGGGCTGCAGAGGAAACCCAGCCCCTTCCCTGCAGGATACAAGGGGGCGGGGGCAGGGGGGATGCTGGCAGAACACTCCTCCCAAATCCCAGAAGGGTGCCCCCAGAGGTGCCCCTTGGCTCCCAGGACTGTAGAATTAACCTTTGGTGGGGGTTCTCCTCAGAAGCCACAAAGAGGCAGCAAGAAGCGGGAAACGGTCAGCAGGGCCCCCGGGGGGGGGTGTCACAGAGGTAGCAGGGGTGCTCATCAGGGGCTGTGTGAGGACAGGGCCACCATCCCTGAGGCCGACCCATGTCAGGCTGCCCCCACTGGAGATGGCCAAGCCCACGGCGGATGAGGAGGCTGCCTTTCTGCTCCTGTTGCCCTGAGGGGAGAAGCCAGCTCATCCTCAAGGAGGGAGGAGGCAGCAACGATGGTCTGGGGGAGGGTGGCCCACCCCCGAGACCGGCCCCTCAAGTCACTGTACAGGAGGGGCTCATCCCTGTCGAGGTCACCTGCCCAGCCATGCTCGCCACCAGGGGGGTCGGCCTGACTCATTTGAGATGAAAGAGGAGCAGCCTGTACACTAATGATAATACCGTCCGGCAGGGCTGGGCCACCTCTGTCCTCCACGAGCCCATCCACGGGGTATGGGGGCCCTTCCCACAGAGGCACCACAAGCCCGTCCATGGGGTGTGGGCCCTCCCCACGGAGGAACCTGAGCCAAGAAGAATGGGTGCAGGTGACAGGAGGCCACACCCTATAGCCCTGCCAGGCCTCCCCCGAGGAGAGCCTGACTCTGGAGACACCCTCCCAGGCAGTGGGGTGGCGACAGGGCTCCTGAAAGAGACCGGTCCCCTGCTTCCCCTCAGAACAGCCGTCCCGAGGCCAAGGAGCCAGCGGGACGGTGGCAGAGCAGCGACAGGAGCCCGTGGTCTGCTACTTGCTGCCAAACCGCCCCTGAGCCAAACACAGGCCCAGGAGAAAGCCCCCAGTGGCCCAGAACCGCCTCTGGTTTCCGAAAGCTCACGTGCCAGGGCAGGGGACAGACAGCACATGTGCCTACAAGCAAATGCAGGGGCACTTCGAGTGCTAGGGGGTGGGAAGGTGAGGGGGCCACCGCACGGATGGCTGAACAGGGAGCAACGGCAGCCTGGTGAACATCAGGAGACAGCCATCACCCATGGGAGGAAGAGCAGATACTCTGGCCCTGGGGGGTGGGGAGGGCGGCTCTGCGCAGAGCCACACACAGGGCAACGAGGGAAGCAGGCTCAGGGAAGACGGAACTCCTGCAGAAGGAGTGCACCAGAAAGGCTCCTGGGCAGGATGCACCCCCAGAAAGATGCCTGCAGGGGCCAGATGAAGGGCAGGCTTCTCGAGAGCAACTCCAGACCCAGGAAGCCGAGGAGGAGCGCCCATGGCACGGAGCAAGGCTCAAGGGGGAGACAGGACTGGGAGGAGAAGATGACAACCAGGCTGAGACACAGCAAAGCTGAGAGGGGGGCTGATCACATGGCCAGCCGGTGGGGAGCAGTGAGGGGCAGGAGAGGCCCCGACTCCAGAGCAGGAGGGAGGGTGGTCTCAGGCTGAGGGTAGACAGGAAGATAGGCTGGCATGGGCCACTGCCCTCAACAAAGACAGGTCCCCAGGGGCTGGTAGAGCCACGTGGAGGGATGGCAAGGCCACCTGATCACAACAGCCCAGGAAATGCTGACAGCAGGGCCAGGAGGCAGGAGGCACCTGTGCAGAAAGCCCCCAGGCTGGCACTTGAGGGAGCTGCGTTCACCTGGAATGGGGTTGGGGGATAGGGCCCACCAACGCAGACACGCTGGGGCTGCTTCTCGGGGCAGTGACAACACCAGCCCAGACAGCAGTGGGGCACTTGGCGGCAGCAGAGGCAAACCATCCGAAGCAGGTTATCCGTCCAACCCACAGTTCAAAAGCACCCCAGGGAATGAAGCCAAAGCTTTCCAAACTTTAATGAAAGATTTCCCACCCTAAAGGTGATTTCAGACAACAAGCCAGCATTGGGTCCAAAGCAGGCTACAGCCCTTGGGAAGCCCCGCCCTCAATAAAGACAGGCAATCGGCCCTGCGCCGGCTGCTCTTCTGGGCCTTTAATGAGACACATTAAAGACTGTGTTTAAGCCCAGCTGCTCTCGGAGCTGTGAAACCTACTTCTGGACATTTCTGAACAAATCATTTGATTTATTCCATTTCGGAAAAGAGCCTCGCTTTTTATATACGAAATCACCAGAAACCCATCTTAACAAAAAGACGTTATATACTAAAAACAAGACACCACCTCTAAGAATGCTTTGAATAGAAACGTTGCAATCACATAGAGCAATACAAATACTCAGACGAGTCACAAGTTGAGGAGGCAACTAAAAAGATTGTCCTATGAAATGCCGGAAGGCAAGTTATTTCATCAGATTGTATCAAACCTCTTCTGGGCACTGTGTACATTGGGGACATGAAGCCCAGCCCCAAGGTGCCCAGCAGGAAGGACATGGAGGAAGGAGGTTCCGGACTGTGACTGAGAAATCCAGCAGGCCTGCCTGTATCCTGCACTCCCAGACTAGACCTGTATCTCCCCGGGCCCCAGGGCCTCCTCCCAGGAGTGGCTGTGCCCTCACGGTGAGACTGCAGCCCTGAGCTTGCCCACCGAGCCTCCCCGTGGAGGGCAAGGCTGGTCCCAGGGCCACAGAGTGAAAGGACAGCAGAGGGGGGCTCCAAAGGAGGCACCATAAGAGGTCCCGCTTCTCTCTCTTCCAACTGATAGGCAGGGATGCCAGCGGGTCTGGAAAGTGGCCAACAGGAGGGGAGCCACCCGGGACAGCAGTGCCCAGGGTGTAAGAGGGCCCCACGGCCCGGGTCCAGCTCTGGAGCCACCCGGGAAGTGGGAAGGAGGCCAGCCTCCAGCGGCTGCCCCCACCTCCGTGCCCAGCGCCCAGCAGCCAGGGTCTCGAGGTCCCTCTTGGCCAGAGTCATGTGTGGGTGGGTGTGACCCCACAGGGTGTCGGGAGCCAAGCTTCCTTCCTCCCAGAGACCTTACTTATCTCAGAGCCTCGGTTTCCTGGTTTTCATTGTGCCTACTGCGTAAACACAGGGGTGGGGGCTCTCTGAGACTCCCCAGAAAGGTGTCACAGGCCTGTAACAGACCTCCTCGTGGCCCCTAGGAAGCAGGACAAAGATGTCCTCAGCTTTAGGAAACTCGAGGTGACAGTGCTTTCGACATCTCTAGGGCCCTGGATCCACCTTCCAGAAAAAGAACCAAGAATACAAATGTGCAGTGGTGAATGACTGCCACTTCACAGTGCTGGGAGGCTCTACTCACTAAGACACTTTGAATAAGGACACGAGTTAGGTGTGCGGCACTAGCGCCTCATCGAGCTCCCCCACCTTATCTGCTGTGTGCAATCCCTCACTCACCTGGCACGATCTCTAATGCGTCCATTCTTCTGCTATCTACAGAAGGATGTTTCGTTTTCATATTCTGTGATACTACTAGTATCTGACTTACACGTTTAAGTACAGATAAATAAGATGCATCCACTTAAAAATCCAGTAGGACCACAACAATGGAAAATTATTTCTGACAAGGGTTCTTGAATTCTGACTCTAAGATTTAAAGGTAGTCTGTGAGGATTCAACCTTCAGATTAAGCCTGCACCCCCAGAATTGTTACTTTCAAAGACTAAATCCCAAGGTGTGGCTATACCCCTACCAAAACATATTTAATCCCATGAAGAACGCTTTCCATCACATCCATTTTTATAGTAAATCCTCCTCATAAGCCAGTTGCAATACAGTCAGAAGAGAAAGGAGAGCCAGCTCGCGGAGCATTTACTAATGGTCACAAGTCACCCACGGCAGAAGGCTTTCGGAGGTTCTGTCCACCCTTGACACTGAGGGCCAGACCACAACTCTGGACCGCAACCGGCAGCAGAGTGGTCCGTGCTTCCCTGGAGGCTCCTCTGTGCAGACGGACACTCAGGGGCCAGGAGCCAAGGCCTAGCCGTGCCGTTCTTCCATGTATCTGACTTCCTCATATCCTCCCGGAGGGGCAGCAAAGTTGATCTCTGAGGTCTTTTAAGATCCAGAATAAATAAACTACAACTGATTTTTCTCATTAAAATGAAATGCTGACTTTTAAATTAAAGACAAACTAATTATGCAAAGGACTGAAAAGCAGAAATCCCAATCAGCTTAGCAGAGACGGGGAGGTAAACTGGCAAGGCCCGCCGGCTGCATCCTTATTTTCCAGCTGCCCCCAGGCCAGCTGCTCCAGATCAAGGTCCTCTCGCTCCTCCTCCCCACAGGAGCCTCCTCTCTCCTGGCCTGTGGCCCATGGGGCACAGGGACCTGGCCCCCACCTCCTCCACCCCACCTGGTTCCAGAGCTCCCAGTGAACGTCTAACAAGGATAGGTGGCTGGGCTCCCACCCTCAGAGCAGCTGAGCTGCCAGGGCACAGTCCCATACACCCTGATGCTGTCCAGAGTGAGATGAGACCATGGTGGTGGGGAGCAGCCTGTGGACACCTGCCCCCCACAACCAGAACTGTTGTGGAAGACCACCAGCTCATCCCCGGCTCCTCCTCGGACAACAGGCCACACACCACAAAGAACGTCATTTCACTAAACTTCTTCTATTAGTCTACTGACCAAACCCTTTAAAAATACTGATCTTTCCTAACATAAAAGTCACCAGATGCAATTCTTTACCTTTTCCTGGTGAGATTTTGGTAAAAGTAGAAATTGCTGTGTAAGTAGTTAAGGTAATGCCAACCAGCATCGAAGCAGGGAATTTCAAAACTGGAGCAGTGGAAGAAATTGGATTAATTTAAGGTTGATTTAAGACAACACCCGCGGCAAAGACAAGTGGATGTCTAAGGAGAAAACTCACAAGGATGATCAGATCAGAAAAACACACAACTGAAAGGTGAATCAGAGCTTCGGCTCTATGAAGAAAGCGTGCACGCGTGCTCAGTTGCTCAGTCATGTCCAACTCTGCGGCCCCATGGACCACAGTGTGCCAGGCTCCTCAGTCCGTGAGATTCTCCAGGCAAGAATACTAGAGTGGGTTGCCGTGCCCTCCTCCAGGGGATCCTCCCGACCCAGGGATTGAACCCACATCTCCATGGCTCCTGGAATGCAGGCAGATTCTTTACCAACTGTGCTACTGGTGAAGCCCACTATGAAGAAAGAGACTGAGTCTTTTATTCACTGCTATACCTTTGGCACCCAAATGCCTGACACTGGTGGATATTCATAAAATGCCCACTGAATGACTGCACAAATAAATGAAGGGAAAACGCCCTAATTAATACTAAGGAAGATGAAAAGCTGCATGATTATAACATGCTAGCAACCCCTGAGATTTAAAGAAAGTTACTGTCAGAGAACCCGCACTGTTTTCTAGTAAAGTTAGTGCCACAATAGTAATCATGAGTCCAGTGTTCAATTCTTCAACAGAGCGCACTGTGACCCAATGTCTTACCTTTTCCACACGAGGTGGCTGGTGGGAGAGAGGAGCTGTGAACACAGGAAAGAATGCCAGGGCTCCAGACGGGGCAAGGACCCTGGGTGACTAAGGTTAGACCTAGGGCGTGGGTGCCAGTGTGGACGGCCAGGAAGCACAGAGGATGTCTGAGATGGTCCCCTGAGCCACATGGGCGTGGCCATCAGTCAGCAGGCTGCCCACCAACCTTGGCAGCTGGGTCAGCTCCTACCAGCTCGAGAGAACTGCTGTATCTCAGGACCACCAGCCAATAGCTCGTCAGTATCCTGAAACAGGTGATGGTGAGAAGATTTACGCCACGGAAATTGGCAAATGCTACAAATCAGGGCTTTTTACACCAGCACCAGCACCAAAAAAACCCATCTGTTAAACATCAATCAGCACAGACCTGCAGGTACCTCACAGCACGCACACCATGTCTCAGAAGCACAGAGGACAAGGGGGAGAGAAGAGACATATTCTGAAAGAGACAAAACACTAAAATAAATAGCAAGTTAAACAGCAAATTAAATTAATTTAGTCAGGATACAATGGCATTTCTGAACACTAGGCAAAAGGCAGAGCAAGCAACAAATGAGGCAACTGGCTAGCCAACCAGAAAAAATATTATATCCTGGCCTCAAACTTTACAGAAGCAGATTTCACATGGATTAATAGGCTGTGTGGAAAGCAACAGAAGACTGATGGAAGAAGAACGACTCCTGAAACAGGAAAGTGCTCTTAGGCAGATTCAAACCCAAGTCATAAAGGAAAAGGCTGAGACATCTGAACGTTTAAAAATGTTAAATTTCTCTTTGGAAAAAATGGGCTTCCCTTGTGGCTCAGCTGGTAAAGAATCCGCCTGCAATGTAGGAGACCTGGGTTCGATCTCTGGGTTGGGAAGATCCCCTGGGAAAGGGAAAGGCTACCTACTCCAGTACTCTGGCCTGGAGAATCCCATGGACTGTATAGTCCACGGGGTTGCAAAGAGTCGGACATGACTGAGCGACTTTCACTTCATTTTGGAAAAAATAATAAAATCAAAAGATCAAGAACTAACCAAGATAACCCTCCTGCTGCTGAGAAGTCCCTACCTGCGCCTCTGGGTCACAGGGTCTCTGCCCACTGGGTCCAGGCCATCCCGATGCTCCCACTGTGGGAAGAGCCATGCCCCTCTGGTGAGGGTGCAGGTCACATGTCTCCAGAATGCTCCATGCCTGGTCCAGATGGCCAGAACTTCTGGTAAGAAGGCATGAGAGTTTCTCGTTGAGACGACACTGACCCTCCCCTGGGACCGAGTTAGAACCATACACACGCTGCCCTGTCTCCTTAGGCCCCTCCAGGCCGAGGCCCCCTCAACTGCCCGGTCTCTTGTGATGTGGACACGTGAAGGGCCTGGCCCAGTGTTTTGGGGACATCCTCTGCGGGGCGGGCCTGCACTGTGCCTGTGCCCAAGCAGAAGGGAGGGCACGAGGGTGACCTGTCTTATCACGAGTGATACTGCCCAGATCATCGGGTGGGGTGGTGTCTTGCTGGCTCTCTCCACTCTAAAGTTACTGCTTTTCCCTTTTCAATAAATAAGTAACTTGGGGAACAGATACTTTGAGATGAGACGAATATCCTGTTTCTCCTCAAACTCTCACTTATTTAGCATCAGTCCTGAGCCCTGCCTAAAGTAATTATTACCCTGGTGTCTGCCTCTCGGTGACCTTGTGTCTTCACTCCTTCCCTGCTGCTGAGCTGGAACTCTTTGGTTCCCCTCCCCTTGCTTACTGACTGCTGCTTACACGCACCAGCATGGAGTGATGGGCTTTACTTTATTCTATGGATTATGAGCCACGCCTTCGCCATAGAGGTCCTCACTCAGACCCACCAGCTCTGCCCCACCCCCTCCACGTGGGCCGGTCCCTTCTGGGCTCCTCCTTGCTTCCTGCACCTAAGGCTTCCAGTCGCATCTTCTTGGAGGAGCCCTGCTTCTCTGCTCCGGAGAGCCCCTGACTGTCCTGGGGGATTGCCTGAGGAGCCGAGTGGCCTGGGCTCTGACATTTACTCTCTCTGCCCATCTGTGCACACTGGCACCTGCTTCCAGCCCAGCGCCCTGGCTCCTCCGTCCCCTCCCCTGTCCACACCTCCTCCCGGATCCCGTCCCTACCACACACTGGCTGTCCCACCTTTGTGAACGCTGCACCACTAACCTGGCACTGCGAAAGATAGAGGGACAGATGGTGTGCAGCCCTTTTTGTCTGTGGCCTTACAGAACCCAGAAAGGGTTGTTTTCCAAAATCCAGCTAATCCTTCCCCACCCCCACTGTAGCTGCGTGACTGTTTGTCCTACACGGAGCTTTGGTTCTTTCTGTCTGTGTTCCATTCTGGGTCCTGCACATCCTGGCTGACGCTCATTTACTTTGTCTTGGCGTCTGTGGTTCCCAGACTTGGGCTGTACTGAGAGGGTCGCTCAGAGAAGCCCCGGCCAGCCTTCCATCTTCCTGTGTCCCCTCTCCTTCCCACTGGCCGGGGCCCCACCCCGCTCGCCCTGGCTTTCCTTTTCGGTGTCCCTTTCCGCACGAAGGCACAGAAACACGTTTGCTCACTTCAGGGCGCTCGCTGGCCACGCTCCAGTGCTTGGCCCAACTCCCTTCCTGTACATTCTGGAAATCGCCTCAGACCAGAGCCCAAGACTTCCACATAGCTCGTTATGGTGTGGTCACCTAGCGCCCATCTGCCTGCCCCTGACTGCACAGTTAGGTCACTTCCATCTGTATTTCCATCTTATTAGCGGTATGCCCTCGGGCTGAATTCCTAGAAGAGGACTGCAGGGTCAAATGAAGCCGAGGTGTCTGCAGGCGGGGTGTGGGTTTTAACAAACCTCGGAGTTCCTTCTGGACAGCTTCTGATGAGTGAAAGGAAAAGCCAGACAGACACTGGGAAGGGTTCCTCAGCCCCACACTCAGCCCCAAGGGCGCCATCACATCACAGTACTTAATCATGGAAGTAACGGGTCCTCACTGCTCCGAATGCAGTGCCCCTCGCAAGGACAGGCCGGAGTGTGCCTGGGGTCCCGAGAGCGGGTGTGCCATCATCCTAACCCCACTCGAGTGCCGATTTCCACAGAGATGCTGCTGCTAACACTCAGAGCACTGTTCACAGAAGCAAAAGGCAGAAAGCATCCAAACACCCGTCCCTGGAGGAGGGTAACACAGGCATGTGACCCTCATGCAGCAGAGTCCTAGTCGACAACTAAAAGGAGCAAATCACTGATCCACCTTCAGCACAGGCGAACCCCAAAAGAGTCACGTGAGGCGAAAGAAGCCTCATTCAAAAGACTCCATGCTGCACGATTCTATTTACATGAAATGCTCAGAAAAGGCACATTTGGAGAAACGGAAAGCTGATCAGTGGCTGCCCAAGGCTGGGGGTGGGAAAAGGAACTAACCACAGACACAAGGGGCACTCTGGGGTGATGGCAACGCTTTAAAACTGGACTGTGGTACTAGTTGCACAACTCAGAAATCCATGGAAAGCACTGACTTGTCCACTTACCGAGGGTGAAGCTCATGCTAGCTTTTAAAGCAAGAAAGCAAAGCATCCCCAGGGCCTGCCGGTCCCTGTACTTCTGGCCCAGGACCTCCAAGCACTTGAAGATGGACACGCAAGACACAGGCTGACTGTGCGCACCATCTGTCCATCTGTATGGCTTCTCTCCCCCACCAGTGAGGCTGGGCAGGCTCCTGGGGTTTGTGCCCGTGAATAGCACACACCGGCCACGCAGCACTTCCCTCCCCAGCTGCTCCCAGCACAGCTCTGGCCCACAAGTCCTGAGCACCTTACCCAGCTACTTGGCTAGTGTGTGGCTCAAAGCCCTGGTGAACTGAAGAGAAAGCCCTGCTTTTCCTACAGTGAGGCTTTCGGAGAGAAATGCTGAAAAAAGCCATCAAGCACCTCCTTCCCAGCTGTGCTGCCCACGCCCAGGGAGAACGCGAGGGGTGCTGGCCAGGTCCCACAGCACCTGCTTTTCCTGTGGAAATGTCATCAATACCCTCGGTTTCACTGGAGGGTAAAATTAAAGAATAGAAAGTGTCACCGTGAAAACCTGAAAACCCAATCCTCACCCAATTGAATTCGACAACTAATACAGTCTCATCCCCAGAGACTGAGAAAATAGAGACAGGGCTCATCCGGACGCCCCAGCACTCCAGTATCCTTGCCTGGAGAATCCCGTGGACAGACGAGCCTGGAGGACTATGGGCCATGGTGCCGCACAGAGTCAGATGTGACAGAGTACAATCTAGTCTCGTCCCCAGAGACTGAAAAAACAAGAGATGGGGTCATCGGGACATCCCAGAGACCGGTGTTTCCTCGGCGAGTCAGAACCCAGGACTCCGCCCCAGTCCTGTGTCCTGAACCCCCCTGGCCCTCCGTCAGGAAAGCTGCGGGTCGGGGAGGTGACAGGACGCCTCACGCTGAGCCCAGGCTCTGTGCATCCATAGTCGCTGGGTGACTGGCACCCCGTGCTATCCTCGCAGGGCTGTTTGACAGCTGACTGAAGGACCCTCAGAGCACTCAGAATTTGTCATCTGACTCCCAGTACAACAGCTTTCTAGGAAACAGTGTGACCTTGGACATGGCCAGCTCGACCACCCCTTTACACTGGAGGACCTGCGGAAGAGACGCAGCCCACCACGTGGGAGTGGGGCTAGACCAAGTGCCAGCGCTCCATTCCGGGACCCCCTACCACCGGCCCCCTGCCCAACAGCTCCTACACGACGTTCCTTCCAATCTTTAAACCTCTGAGCCTCCACTGTGAACCTACTTCATTTCATTTGGCTGCTTTCCTGAAATCTCCCAGAATTATTCAAAGTATCCTCACTTTCATCAAGATGTAGTTAGGAATATCACTTCTCTACAACGGATACTCTTAGTTCTTATGAGAATGCATTTCAATTCGTCACCTGAAAGGGGTTAGCAGAGCAGAGCTATTTTTTTTTCAAGTTGAGAACTCCGTGTTTTCAACAGATTAACAGCTATATTGCACTTGATAGTTTCAGAACAAGTTTGAAAGTTTTGTAAATGTTTCTGTTCTACAAAGAAAAGCACAGAAATCTGGAGATAACACAGACATATGGGCCATAAATATATGACTGATTCACCAAGTACAATGGGAGTCATTGGGGGGGTGCAGCTGGGGCTGCAGCATGCTCGGGTGGAAAAAAATATATTTTCAGAGGCAGACAGCCTCGTTTCGGATTCTACTACCTACATTGCAAGTAAGAAAAACTTATTCATTCATTCAACAAACATTGGTAAGTGCCTCTACCTGCCAGGCACTGTTCTGGGCCCTTAGGATAAAGACAGAATTAAGATCCCAGCCTTCCTGAGGCCTCCACTCTGCCAGGAAGGCTGGTAAAAGGAGGAGGGGGTGCACATGAACAGAGCAGACTGAAGGGCCCACAGCAGGGGGGAGGGGGAGGGAAGGGCACGCAGGAGTGAAGCCATGGGACAGCTGGAGGGGGTGGCCAGAGGGGAGGGCAGGAGAAGAGGCCTGAGATGGGGGCAGGTACAGAGCTTTAGTGCAGGCTTGAATCTGGCCGCTGGTCAAGAACAGACAGGGAGAGGGGAGGAGTGGGGAGGGCAAGGGGGAAGGGAGGGGAGACTGTAAGGTAGCTACTCAGGTGAGCCAGGTAAGAGGGGACAACCATGGTTCCACAGAACGGGAACCTTCTGAGATTACCACCAGGAGTAAATGAGATTAAACTGGTTCCACCACACCTGACACATAGCAGGAACTTAATAAATGCCAGCTAAATATTATTAAGTTATTAATAATAATAAAATTAAATTATTCCGCTTTCCCAGGAAGTTACTGAGCCTCTTCTGCCAGTTCCCGATTGGGAATGGCTGACGGAAGGAAAGTCCTGCCCCACAGAAGCACAAGCACACGTGTGCCTGCCTTTCACAAACAATGCATGTTATGTCTACAGATCACACCTAAGTATGTAAAAATAAATACTCTGCACACCTCACAGCAGGGGGAAGTGAGGTACAGAGTCAAACCGAACCCACCATAAGCTGACGTCCATGACTGAGATTCCCCACCTTGGACCCTCTGGCCTCAGCAGCATGAGATCCACAGCTCCAAGAGCCCTTCTTAACCCTCCTGGACCCCGCCTCCCAGATCCCTGCGTCAGCAAACCCTGCTGACTCCTCAGACACCTCTGCCCCCCTCCCCAGCAGCCCCACACGGCTCCAGCCAAGTCTGTCCTCTGCCACGGCCCCCTGTCCTGCTCCAGGGCCCCTCACCCCTCTCTGCAGGCCCTTCCCAGGCCCAGGAGAGCCCCCACAGCTGGCATCCCCACACACATCCCGATGGAGGCTGCCGGCCTCCCTCAGTCACTCGGAAAAGTGGCCTCCACGTTGGGGCAGGGTGTCTGCCCCCCACCTCCACCTGGCTGGGTCAGCCCACAGGAAGGCTGGCTCCCAGAGGCAGAGAGTGTCCCCCTCCACGAGTCTGGCTGGAGAAGGTCCCCAGCCAGACCTCCACATCCACAGAGGGCAGGGGGATATGACCAGCTCCCCCTCGGCTCCCCCACAGCCTGAGGACAAGGGGTCGGGGGGCATCGTGTGTTTCATCCTATTGACTAAACCACTAAGAAGGCTGACATTTAGGAAGTCCAAACCCAAAAACCCCAAATAACCACACACAGTACGAATCAACATGCAGGGAAGATGTTCTACCATCTTACCAGGCAACTGGAAGTGAACGCTGCTGCCTCAGGGGAGCTTCAGCCCACAGGGCCCAGAGCAACAGTACCAACCTCCAGGCGGTGGGGGCGGCTGGCTCTGACGCACCTCCCTTGAGAGCTTTCAGACAAGTAAAGGGCAAACCAGAAGCCAAGTCTGATTAGTCCTCTGCGCAGGACTAGATTTGGTGAATAAAGGTGCCAACTTCTAGTTGAGTTAATGATACTTCTAGAGACAAGTGAATATTTTTAATAAAGAAAAATGCCATTTCCACATGTATCTTTCTATAAGGATGCCCCAAGGTATGTTTAGCACCACAAGCTAATAAGAAACTAGATCCTAAGTCCTACAGCACAGTTCCCAAGGTTCCTGGACTGAGCACAAAATTATATTTTATTTTATGCCCTCCTTTCAAAGGGGCAGTGTGTCTCTTAGCAATATTCTCGGAGGCTCCCACGCACAGAGGTCCCCCCTTGCTCCAGGGGGCTGTACCGCCCTGCCGCTCCACCCTGGCCGCTTCCCCTCTGCTAGCTATCTGTCTTGTCAGCCCCAGGACACACAATAATCACTCTACCTGAAAATTAACAATAAAAGCTCCCTGAGCCCACAACCCTCCGGTCACTGTCCTGTTACTCTGGCCCCTCCTGGGGGTCCTCCACACCTGATGCTCTCCACCCACCACAGGCCACCACCTCTTATCAAACCCCAGACCCTCCTCCTCTGTGGACCCAAAGCCCCCAGGCTCAGTCCTCACCCTCCTGTCTACACCCAGGGCCCAGCCTATAGTCTCAAACACCAGCAATATACAAATGACCCCCAGCCTCTCCTTGAACCCAACCCTAAATTTCTGTGCAGACCCACACACCTCCACTCAATGACTGATCACAAACATGACAAGCAGAGTAGACCCTCCTAAGTTCCGTCAGGGAACTACTGTTTCAGGCCCTTACATCAGCGTGGCTGTGGAACCACAGGCCATGGAGGACCAGGTGCTGCCATTCCTCCTAAGACAGCGGCAGAGGGAGCACAAGCTGACATGGACGTGGGCCAGGGTCAGAGACCCGCCCTGTCTCACAGCTCCGCTGGCTGGCTGCTCTGCCAGCCAACACCTGGGGGCGTTTCTGGGCTGTTCCACCTCAGAGTCTGCCAGCAATCCCCACGAGCAAATACGCCAGGGTTTCCATGTTTTTCCACGTTGTCGCGACTTTGAGGTGGGGTCGGGGCGGAGCAGTCACTCAAGCCCAGCAGTTCCTCGAGGAGGCATGGCTGAAGGAGCTCCCTACCCCGTCAACGGGTCAGTCCACAAATCGTTCAAGGACCTCTCCTTAACACCTGCTGGTAGGACAGAAAGCACCCAGACTCCTGAAGCCTGGACGCACCCCAGAGACAGCAGCAGCACAGTCGAGAAAGACTCTGTTCCGGCAACAGATGGTGACGGCACAGCGCACCCAGCCACGGCGCCGACTTGGAGGAACTAAATTCTAAAGGTGAGACGCAATTTTACAATTACTTTATTTCACTCTCATTTTCCTTCTACATCAAAGTGAGGCTGGCATGGTTTTAAAAGTCTATTCGTAAAGTCTGAAAGCGATTTCAGTGGGTATAAGTGAGCACGCGCACACAGGTGACAGGAAAGCACTGTGTCGCAGGCAAACGGGCAGCGTTTTCTGGTTCAATAGAAAGTGATGCCAAAATTGGTGACCTCCGCACCTCTGCCCTGGTGCCAGGCCCCAGCAGGTGACCGTGGCCGGGCTGCTCCCCTCCAGCCCTGGGCAGGGACGGGGGAGTCCACCCTTGGCCCCTGATCTGTGCTCTCCCTGCACCGAGCTTTACACACACATAATGTGGGAGAGCGGAGAAGGCGATGGCACCCCACTCCAGTGCTCTTGCCTGGAAAATCCCATGGACAGAGGAGCCTGGTAGGCTGCAGTCCATGGGGTCTCGAAGAGTCAGACACGTCTGAAGCGACTTAGCAGCAGCAGCAGCAATGTGGGAGACTGAGAGTACTGCGCGCCTTACAGATGATCACAAGAATTTAATTAATATACGCGAAGCGCTTAAATGGCCTGGCACACCACAAGCTCCCAATAAACACTGCTATATAATGGCCAGAGCAATTCTTCTCAAAGAGAGAGCAGATCGTGTCATCTGTTGCCCAAAACTGTGACGCCAACGAGGACGGCAAGCAGGCAGGCCAGCAGCCCCAGTAAGGCTGAGACTACTGTCTAAATTCCACACCCCAAGCCAGTTTCCGCAAGCCACAGCCAGCTGCCAGACTCTGGGCTCACTTCCTGCCACCCTCCCTCCCTCCCTCCAGGCCACAGTGGGCTCCTGGCTATTATCAGCACAGGACAGGAAGCTGGGACATGGGGCCAACCTTTGAGTCCAGAACCCCCTTCACCAGCGCCCAGCCAGGTGGCGCCCAGCTCGCTCCACCCTGAGCTCTCCCCACAGCGCCCCATCCCCAGCCCGGCAAGGCACTCAGGACTTTGTAACTTTTACATTGGAATATAGCTGATTTACAAAGATATGTTAATATCAGATGTACAGCAAAGTGATTCACTCATACATCTGCATACATCTATTCCTTTTCAGATTCTTTTCTCATATAGGTGATTACAGAACACTGAGTCGAGCTCCCTGTGCCCTACAGTAAAGTAGGCCCTTGTTGGTTATCTATCTTACATACAGCAGCATGTATATGTTAATCCCAAACTGCTAATCTGTCCCTCCCTCTACTTTTCCCCTTTAGTAACCAACCGTAGTTTTGTTTTCTATGTCTGGCCACCTATTTCTGTTTTGTAAATAAGTTCGTTCGTATCTCTCTCTTTAACTACACACATAAGGGATACCATATGATATTTGTTTTTCTCTGCCTGACAGTTCACTTGATAGGTCCAGCCACGTTGCTGCAAACGGCATTATTTGGTTCTTTTTGATGGCTGAGCAACAGTCCCTTGTGTCCATGTACCACATCTTTCCATCCATTCCTCTGTCCATGGACACTTAGGCTGCTCCCGTGTCTTGGCTGCTGTAAATAATACCACAGTGAACAATGGGGTGCACGTATCGTTTCGAACTATGGTTTTCTCTGGCCAGCACTTAGGACTGGAGCTGGGGTTTATGATCCTTGCCTCCTCCAGAATGTGAACCCCTGAGGGCAGGAACTACCCTGCTGTGTTTACTCCCTTCTCTCCAGCACCTAGAACAGGACCTGGCACATGGTAAATACTTGTGGGATGAGCACGGGAATGAAACGAAACTGTCCTCCCTGCAAACAGTATCACTGCATTCTCCGAAAGAATACTAGACCCCTCTCAGCTACTGTCCCCAACTCCCTGCCCCGTCTTCATTTTAAATCCACCACAAAGACAAACTGAAAACCAAACTCGTTTTTTGGTACACTCCTAGAACACAACACACACATACAGGAGAGCAGCCGGCAGTACCAATCAGACCACCAAGAATACAGCGAGGCCAGGTGAACACCTCTGTCCACACTCCAAACAAAACATAACCTTGGGGAAAAAGTCACTCTCGGAACAAGAAAATCTTAATGACTTCAACTTACAATTTTTAAATGAAATTGTTTGTCTTTCCTCCCTCACTATTATGAACATACTTTTTAAAGGGTTTTTTCTGGTTTTTTTTTTTTTTCCAACAGCAGCATTAACAGGGGCGCTAGTGGTAAAGAACTTGCCTGGCAATGCAGGAGACATAAGAGATGCCGGTTCCAGCCCTGGGTTGGAAAGATCCCCTGGAGGAGGGCATAGTAATCCACTCCCGTATCCCTGCCTGGAGAATGCCATGGACGTGAGAGCCTGGTGGGCTACAGTCCATGGGGTCACAAAGAGTCAAACATGACTGAAGTGACTTAGCACACATAGGCATTTCTATCACACCAAATTTCAGATTCGGAAATTTGTGTTTAGAAAACAGACACAAAAACCCATCAAGTTTTCCAATAAAATCTGACCTCTCTAAGCTTGTCAGTTTCATACCAAGATTGACTTTTTTTTTTTTTTTTTTTTGCTTCTTCACCACTCCTATAATGGGATCTTAGTTCCCTGACCAGGGATTAAACTCAGGGCCTCAGCAGTGGGAGCACCAAGTCCTAACCACTTACACCTCTAGGGAATTCCTCCAACAATTTTTCTTAAACAAGTTTTTTATAGGCTGGATAACTTCACCTATTAATCTCGAAAATGTACTTTCTAACTATCTCCAACCTAAATATTTAAATAAATTCCTTGGTGCTAAGTACTTACATAGCTCATCACAGCATTCAAGGGAATACAAACCAGCTCTTAAATAAACCTTACAGCTAAGGAATTTTGACAATTAATAAAAAATGATTAGTGGATTTTGTTTGCACACTAATATATAAAAAATTCACTGCAATACTTTTAGCAGATATTAAAAATTATATTAAAACATACACATAATCATGTATATTTTGACTACTGCTGGGACAATCCACAGTCAAATGACCACAGCAGTGGCAGGGACCCAAGTGGCTGGGGGTGGAGTGGAATGGGGTTTTCTTACGTGTTTATAGCTTTGTGCATACACATGCTCATACTTTCACATCTTTAAATAAAATTTTCAATGGTATACATTTTAAAATTTTATAACTAAAAGTATACATGTAATTTTTTAAATGTAATACTGTAACACTGTTTAGGAAAACAAACTGCCAGCTTTCAAGCTCTCTTGAACTCTGCCTAATTTGTTCAGCACTGTATCGAAGGATCCTGAAACAGTGAGCAGCACGACACAGATAAGTACCTGCCAAGTGAATTAGTCTGCTTCATTCGTTCACCAGTAAATATAAATTTAAAGAATGCTCCTACTCCAATCTAAAAGCGGTTGAGATGCTTTTACAACCTGTAAATTTACGGAGGACTGGATTCGCCTATAAGCTGAGAAGTTTCTCGAGGAAGCTGCTCCTAGCGAACTGTCCGTCCTTCACCTCCCAGGTCAGAACTGACCTCATGAGCCTGCTGCATCTCCAGAGCCACGTGTCATCACTTGCTCAGAGCTGGACCAATTTTCTTTTCACCACTGCCCCCTGCAGAAAGGCTTCTTTTTTTTTTTTTTTCCCCTTCCACTTCCAGCTTCAATTTTTGTTGAAGATGTCCCTGAATACATTCAGATGTCAAACAGGACGCCACTCAGAGATAAGGCTCTCCCTGCAAAGCAGGGGTCAGTCCCTGCCTCCACCCCAGCAGGGCAGGCTCACCTCCCAGCTCAGCCGCTCTCAGCCAACACTTTATGGGCCGTGCTGTGGGTGGCCTGGGGAGGGGACCCTGTCCCTGGAGGGACCCTGCAGGGAGGGAAGCGACTTCTCACACCCAGGAGGAAGGGTACCAGCCAACCTTTGCATTTTGCTTCTCCCTTTCCCCTCAGAGAAACCCTCAGCAAGCAGGTAAAGGAATCTAAGCCTCAAAAACCATGGTATCAAAAGACACTGCTGGAACTGCTCCTAACACATCCCAGGTTTTGGAAAATGTAGCTCTAGGTGGCACCTTTTGAAGGAATAAAACATACTGTAAATTTAAGAGAGATTAAAGAGAGGTAAATAAATATTTCTATTCTCAAAACTTAACTGATCATCATCTCAATTAGGGCACTAAGAGTAGAAAAGTAAGTCTGACAACCAAG
>SJYA01005841.1:4228-19770 GCA_006410615.1 Neotragus moschatus | reverse complement strand
AACCTCTCTGGCCCGCGACCATCCTGCCTTATCCCGCGCCTCTCGTCTCTATAGAAACCAGAAAGCGGACGAAGGGAGGGACTGCGGAAGCTGCTCGGGACCGTTTAAAGCAGAAGGACGAGGTGGTTGTCACAAGCTTTGCTGGGGAAGCAGCGGCTACCAAACAAAATGTTGCGTCTCGAACGAAACGGGATCGAGAGGAAGATGGTGAAGAGGGGCTCATTACCATCAAAAAAGAGGTGTCGAGCCAGCTTCAGAGCGGGACCACCCCCAAGAAGGAGAACAGCGGCGTCAACGACGCCGCCAGCGGCACACACAGCACTAGTAAGATCGAAAACAGCGCGGCTTCTGCTGAGAAAAAGGAGGAGGAGGACTTAAGACAGGAAGGACTTAATGATACAGGGGCGGGGCCGGATGGCCAGACCTGTCCGCAGCAGAGTTTAGATACGACAGGGTTAGGGGAGCCGAAGACGTACACTCCCACATCCGTGTTGCATGGAAGCAAATGCAGCAGCGAGGCTGCTGCAGTCTTGGGGGGGGATATGAAGGCGAGTCAGCAGCAGCCGCAGAGGCTGCTGCAGATCACAGAGACCCGCCCTACCATGCAGCCACCGGACCTACTTCACTCACTGCAGCGACTTGCGAATGTCGGGACCCTGGACGTCGTCGAGGAAGAAGCGGAGGAGGAAGGGCTGGAGGGAGAGGAGGATTCCGCTTCTCCCCACGGCGCCACCCCAGATGGTCTCGCGTCTTCGCCGCACCAGCCTGAAGCTGAATGCGAGGAGGAAGAGGCAGCGTGTGCTGCTGACGCGGTCAAGGGGAGCTGCTCCCACCCAGGAGTTGCAGAGGCGAGCAGCCGCGGCTCCGCAACACTCACTACGGCAGAAATGGAGAAGCAGACCCAGAAGAAGCAACGTCTTGAAGTTGCGGAGGGCATCTTGCCACAGGGAACTATGGAAAACGGAGTTGCAGCAGCAGCGGCAGCAGCTTCCGTGCCCGATGCGGAGTCAACAGAGAAAGATGCAGCAGGCGGGGTCGCAGCATACTCGCACGTGCAATTGAATTCCCGGGCAGCGTCTGCTGCGTCTGTGCGCTCCGGGGCGACTCTGCAGCTTCTGGATCCCCCCACGCTTGCTGT
The DNA here is from genome assembly GCA_006410615.1 of Neotragus moschatus. Classification (NCBI taxonomy): domain Eukaryota; kingdom Metazoa; phylum Chordata; class Mammalia; order Artiodactyla; family Bovidae; genus Neotragus; species Neotragus moschatus. The sequence goes on along the minus strand of SJYA01005841.1, from coordinate 18,632 downwards.
CGGTGATGCAGAGGCGGCAGGTACCCTGTTCCAGAGCTGCACGAGCGCCCACGAGGGGAGCAAGACGCCTACAGCGCGAGAGGAGGACGACAGTCACGCTGGGGAGGCAAATGGAAATGCGGGCACAAAAGACCATGAAGAGGAGAAAGCGAAAAGTAATGCAGAGCAGAAGAAGAGTGCGAGTGCCGGAGCGGCGTGGGGCAGCGGCGGAGAGCGGTTAAAGGCTTCTGACTTCTCTTTAGCAGAGCTGCTGCACAAGGGGAACGGCTTATTCTCGCAGCGGGAGATTGCTTTACGGCTTCTGGAATACCGCGAAGGCGATGATTTACGTCTGTGCTATGTCGCACGTATTCAGTGCGCGGATGAGACGTCCTTCCTTTACCTGCTGTCTCACCAGTTCCAGCGCATGAGGCAACAGCCCATCCACGTCTACCCGTCCTTCTGCTACCCGATGCTGTTCAACCGCGGGAAACGTCTAGATAGGCAGATTCTCACTCACGCTAGAGCGATGGTATTTTCCGCTAACGCCTCACCTGCATTGACTGCTGCTGTACATGCGGCGGCTTCTGTACGCAATGGAGACAGTCGCGACTTCCTCTGGCTCTTGGGATCCGCTGCAGAAGAGGTGACGGGGAGGGGAAAGGGCACCATAAGCGGCAGCTCCTCCGGAGATGCAGGCGGCCGTTCTTCTGGGCTGCTGCGCGGCCGCGGGCTTTCTCTACGGCGCTTAGGCGGCGAGTCATCAGGCCCGCCTCCACATACGTTCCTGTCCCCCCTGCCATACATGCATTCACACACAGGAAGCGCTGCAGCAGCAGCAAGCCGGGGCCGCAATGCCTTTGGCAACTCACGTAGTGGAGGAGGCCTCGGGGCTGGCGCTGGGTATTACAGTACATTAGCATTTGGAAGGGGGGCAGCTGCTTTAGGGCGCTTTGCCTCGTTTCCGCCATCCATCAGTGGCCCCATGTCGAGATACTTCGGCAAGCCGTACCTCTCCTCCAAGCTTGCGCTCTTCGGTGCTGCTGCAGGCGCAGCGGCGGCAAGGGGTGGCGGGGGGGGGAGCAGCTCTCTGTCCCAGGTGTCACACTCACGGTACGCAATCTCCACAGGTCACAACGTGCGAGACCTGGGTTGCTGCTGGCCACCCTTTGCTCCATTCGGGACCCGCGGAGCCACTGCTCACGATCGTGCGCTTCTCTCCCAGGCTAGCTCTGGCGCATACGAAGGCAGGAAGATGTTGCAGGCCGAGGGCATCCCTCCACCACCACCTGGTTTCGTTTACTTTAGTGAAACAGGAGGAGGAGCGGGACCGCAAAGCAGACGTCTGCGGACGACACCTGCCGGTGGTGGTGGCAGCCGCGGATCCGCAGTCCTCCGCAGTCCGTATGGTCTACTTACGACGCTGCCGGGCTCGGCTGTTGCAGCCGCCGCCTTAAAGCTGAGGCGAAGCGCTGTGAACAGGAGCAATCTTGCTGCTCATCGCCGAGAGATCCTTCTTCTGGGGAGCAGAGCGCGTTCGCTTGCGGCAGGAGGGGGTAACTCTGGCAGCGCCTTGCTGCCAGCCTATATGCGCAGGAGTAACTCCGCTGCTGCCGCCTTCTATTCTACACAGAACAGCGCAGGAGGCGGAACGGCAGGTGAAGCGGGCAGCGGGAGACGGACGTTTATCAGCAAGCGGGGCCTCAATCGCGTGAGTAGAAGGAACGAAGGATGCCCAGCCGCTCCTCCTACAGCAGCAGGAATCCCAGGCGCAGCGGAAGGTTTGCATCAGCGCCGTGGATTCCCTGTGAGAGGCGTTGCTCCTCCTCATTTTCCGCTGCCTCCCCCTCCGCCTCCGCTAGACCAGTTCTTTCTGGGATCTCCTGTTGCTCCGCCCGGGGGCCTCGCTGGCGGCGGCACCCTCGGCAGCCCGACCAGCTTGCACTCAAACTATGTGGACATGGAGACGAGAGGCCCGCGGTCTCGATCTATGGGTTTTGGACCGTTCGGGATGGAAGCAAGGATGCACCAGCAGCATGGTGGAGGAGTAGCTGCGCGTGGAGGCGTGTGGATGACGAATTCCTTTAGCAGCCGCAATCCCCCCCTAGCGGGAGAGCCGAACCAGCAACAACAAGGCACGTGTATGTCTGCGGAAGGGGCTGAGGATCCCAGAGGAATGGAAAATGTGTTGCGAAACGCCCGCGCTCTCGCCAGCACGGCAGGACTCTGGGGGCTCGCTGGCCTCGACGCGGACAGCGGAGCCGGGCAAATGTCTTACGTATTCGAAGGTAGAGGAGCCCGCGGACCCGGCAGAGATCAGGACCTGGCGGGTGGAGGTTGCTCTGGACTTGGGGGCGCTGCTAGAGAAGACTTGCAAAGCGGTGACAGAAGAGATGGGCTGCATCAGAGGAGCGCTGGTCAACCGGGAAAGAACCTGGGCACTCAGCTCGCACCCCCACCGCCGCCGCCCCTACCAGGGGCTGCAGACGCATACGAACGTGATGCTGGGTGTAGGGGTGGTGTAAGTCAGACCATGTGGGGGGATCGTATGCAGTTTCCGGGTTCGTCTGCGGTGAGTGGTGGTTGGCCAGCCGGAAGTGGCGGGGGCGGCGCGCGTGGAACAGAGCAACAAATATATCAGCAGTCCCCCTACCAACAGCCTGGGACGGGTGTCGCGGCAGGTGCTGCGGGGGGGAAGAAACTACGGCCGTCTGGGTGGACGGAGGATAACAGCAGTGCGCGTAGTAGGGAGACGCAAGTTGGGAACGTTTGGGATGCGGGACAAAGGTTTTTAGAGCGTGCTGCCGCTGCCGGGGCAGACGGCAATAACAACGGGGGCGCTTTCGCCGGCGGAGGCCTGCATCAACAGCTGCAGTCGAACACTGGTTTGCGCGGTCAACTAGACGGGACATGGTCAGCAGGGGCTGGGGACAAAGATAGAGAGGCAGCAGGTGGGACGTGGGCCCAAGACAGAGAAGACGCAGTCTTCCTCGGTGGCGAGAGTGGAGGACCACAAGCGGGATGGGGTGCGCCTTATGCGAAACTTGGTACCTCTCCGCAACACCAGCAGCATCCGCTCCAGCCGCAAAATGTGCGGGGCGGTCAAGCCTCCGGTGGAAGAAGTATACCGGGGGGCGGTGCCGCTGAGTGCGGAGATGCTGTCGTGTCTGATGCAGCAGCGCGTGCAGCGGCGGCGTTGGCGGCCTGTCAACAACAGCAACAGATGAGTAAAAGCAACTCGAAAGCAGGGACAGCGGAGGCGTGGAAGACGCAGACAAACAGCTGGGAGGGAGACGCGAGCGCTGCGGCTAGAGCTTTTCGAGCCGGGGGCAGTCCATCACCAACAGCAGGACCAGCGGCGGAACACGCGTACGGTAGAGGAGAAGGCGTCAACCCCCAACGGCCTTTCTCCGGCGGCGGAACAGCAGGGACGCGAAGCAGTAGTAGCGCTGAGGCGGGGGCAACAACTGGACGTCCGCTATTGCTGGAGGCCAGCAGCGGAGGCGCGCCCACCGCGGGGACTTGGGGAGGGATGATGCCGAGAGGTCTTCGCGGTGGGAAACAGCAACAAGGCTATTTCCGCAACGATCAGGAACAACGCGTCCATTCGAATGCGATAGATGGAGGCAACGCAGATGCCGCTGCTGGGGGTGAGTCGGCACCCGGTTTCGCACTACCGGGGGAAAAAGTTGGCGGAGATCGAAGCAGTATGTTGCATGGGCAAGAAGGAGGCAACAGCAACGCAAGAGGCAGTACGGTTGGCTCTCGGGTGTACGGTCCTCCTGCTGCTGCCAGCAGCGCTCTCGCAGAAAGAGCCACAGCAGCAGGGGCGCACCCGTTCGTCTTTCCTGGGGGACGCCAGACAGCACAGGGGGAAGTAGCGTGTCCGGGTAGTAATAATACCTATCCGCGAGAAGGATATGTCGCTTTCCCAACCTGGGCTGGTGCCGTGGCGGCAGGAGGAGGAGGTGGCAGGGACCCGGGGGCATACGGAGTAGAAGGGACGCAGCAGCTACAAGGCACGGGGACAGATACCAATGGTACCGGCGCAGGAAGCGGGAAGGACCGTCCTCCCTCTTACCAACCAGGAGGCGGAAAGGGAGGAGGGCAAACAGAGCGAATGCAGCAGCAGACAGCATTCAATGGAAGTGAACCCGACTATTCGATGCTGACACGCGCGGGGCCCGGCACAGACGCATGGGGACAGGGACTGAAAAACGCCGGCTACACGCGGGCGGGCTCCGGTCCCTTCGGTGGGCGGTTGGCTTATGGGAGAGGACGCAATACAGATCCAGAAGTGGGTCTCCAAGTGGGTGTGAGCGCAGGAGCAGGACCAAGCGGAAGTGGCATGGCGCCATATAGCGGATACACCGGAGCGAGACTTGGAAGTGGCGGGGTTCCCTCTGCAGCGCATCTGAACTTGAACACTGGAGATAAAGGGGGTCTAAGTTGTGGACCGCGGGGTCCTGCGAGTGGTGAAAGATGCGGCTTCAGCGGCAGCAGCGGCGGCGGTACACCTCATGGCGGAACTGTTGGTAGATCAGGCGAAGCATTTGGTGAAGGTGGAGTGGCAGAAGCGAGAGAAAAGGGCGCGACTTTCCGACAAGGGATGCCTGCTGTATCAGAGCTGGGCTCCGCAGGTGGCGTACGTGCGACAGGAGAAGCCACTCAACAGCACTTCGCACCGCGCGGTAGCAGCAATCAAGGAAGGCGGTCTGCCGAGCAGTCCGTGCAAGGCAGAGGAGAGGGACTTGCCGGCGGTGGGAATGTTGTAGGCGGCATTCCTGGCGGAGGGGGTGCTGGCGCTGGACTTGGCAGTCCTGACGGAAGGCGACTAGGCCAGAGAAACGGAAGACGCTTCAACCCCTTACAAAGAAAGGGGCCGCCCGTTGGAGGGGAACCCCTGCGACAGGGAACAGGTGGTGGCCCTCCTCCAGTATTATCGGGGCCGCCGTACTGGACGATCCAAAGGCTTTTTCAAGCAGCAGGAGCACCACGTCCACCAGCAACGGGCACCGGAGTAGAACAGCAACAGCCGGGCGCCGGTCCCTCCTGGGAAAACGCTACTTCAAGAACAGCCAGCGGGGCGGGGAACGTGGGAAGGGTCATGACGCCTTGTATAACAGCAGGGCCTGGAGAAGGTGGCGCTCTAGGCAGCGCCGTTATGATGCAGCAGCAGCAGCAACAGCAACAACATCACCTACTAGCAAAACAGAAGCAAGCAGACTGGGGTGGCGCTTTCGGACATACCGCCGGGGACGGGTCTGGGCTGTTGTGGCCCTCGAAGATTTCGCCTGAAGGAGTTATGACGGCGACTGCGGCGGGGGGACAGCAATCGAGCACGCAGCACCAGCAACAACAGACTGCCATGATGATTCAGTTTGCCCAGCAGCTCGCATTGATGCAGCAACAGCAGGCAGGACTTGCTGGCAGCGCGTCACGTGGGACATCAGTAGATTCCTTCAATGTAGCGTCCAACCCGCTCGCGAGCTTAATCGGGAACTTTCAGCAAGGAGGCCCAGGTGCCTTGACCGCGAGCAGCATGAGTCAGCAGCAGCTGCAGCAACAGCTTTTGATGATATGCATGTTACAGCAGCAACAGCAGCAACAACAGGCGGGGAAGAACGCTCCCATTTCAGGAATGTCTGCCGTTGATCTCCAGCAGCTGATGCTGTACTCCCAGTACTACAGTATGGTGCTCAGCGGCATGAGTGAGCAACAGGCGACAGCAACTGTGCAGGCACAGCAGCTCCTGCAACGGCAGCAGGACGAAATCATGAAGCAACAGCTGCTGCACCAGTCGATCCAGCAACAACAGCAACTTCAACTCAGCCTGGCTGGCTTCGGTCCGGCGCCGGCAGCTTCCCTGGGCGGGTTAGCCGATCCCTGCAAAGGACCCCCGCCCGCCTGAGTCGATCAGACCATTATTCGCCTCCCGAGGGTGTAGTAAGTGATGTTTCACTGCGGTTGGCCCGCTGCACTTGTACGTAGATAGCGGTGGAACGGCCCGCAGAGAGCCGTCACCAACACACGCCTATCGCGCACGCTGGGATCTCCCGCAGAGCATGTCTTTCTCAGCCAGCTGTGCAAGAAGTCGAGCCTGTCTCTCTCCACTGTTGTGTGGTGCGCAGCTGAGAATGATAAGCTGTGGCCTTGTGGTGGTTGCGACCGTTCAGGTAAGGAAACCATGCGCGCCGACCCGGAGGCTCGTTCCCCTGCGCGTCATGTGAACTGTCGGCAGACCTCCCACGAGCGAGGGGGTGGTAGTGTAACCGCCCGGCAGACGTTAGAGGCAGACGCTGTAGGTGACTCCCTGCCCACGGGGAACGTCAATAGCGTCCTCATACACTCGGCTCCGGTGGTACAAAATTCTCCGACAGAAGGGCTGCCGAGAGATCGTGTGCGATGCGGCGTGGGCAACAGAGCACGCGGTGCATACAACCGCGTGTATTACGCATTTGGTCGGCAGGATAATGGCAGTTATGTAGCCTTGCAGTGAAATGACGCCTAGTTGCGTCCGCACGCCGAGTGCGAATGCGGCACTCCGGGAGATCCTGCTTGTGCGGCTCACCAAGCTTGAGTCGCAGGCCGGGACGCGCCTGCCACGAGCGGGAGATTAAGTGCGCGCCCACAGGTGGTACGGCAAGTGCGTGTGCGGGTGCCGTTGCACAAGGATGGGCCACGGACGGCCTTATGACCTGCCCACTTACAGCCGGCTAGTGTGCGAGGTATGCCGTGCCGTGCGGCACCGCCGTCTGGCGAGGATCTGTGTGCGGTAGAGCCAGCGGCGTGCACTGGAGTGAGGGCGGAGAAACTAGGGGGGCAGCCCCTTACGCGCCTCGGTCGAAGTGAGCAGAATTGGCGACCTTGCATGTCAGATTGCTTTGTGCGCCAGAAAACGTGCCTGCGTAACCGACAGATGGGATTTGACGAGGATGTGTGCGACCTGAGCCAGTACCCGCCCACGTTCGTTCTCCGTGTGTCTCCCAGTCTCAGGGGCGGTGAGCGAGCGCGAACAGCTACAGGGTATGCCTTCCGTGCAGGAGGGAGCAGGAACCTTTCTCTTCGGAGGAGCAAGGGTCGGCTGCGGCAGCCGTTGCAGCGGTTAATGCGTCGTTAACGGAAAGATGTGCGCGCGGTCCTGACCATCATCTGCACGAACTAGAATGAACAGCGCTTTAGAGTCTGGTGTTGCAGATATCGAAGCGCTAACGGGCGTGCTCCGGAGTGAGGGGAGCAAAATAAAGATGTACCGCAACGGGGGAATTCCCTCGACGGAGGATAAGCACGTTGGGTAAGCCGGGACGTGCTCACTGTCGACGCGGGTCCTCGCCATACCTTCGCCCTTACAAGGCAAGAGCGTGTCACGCTCGTTGTGGCTACAGGCAGCATCAATCTCTGTGCGCAACCCACGCTTATGAGAACCTACGGCGGCTAGCAGTCCTGCCTAGACCTGGAAGGTGAGTGCTGTTGGAGAGGCTGGAGGCACGCGTGTGACGTGAAGCAGCTGTAGCTCTCGAGGAGAAGCGCGCACCTAGATGGGTTGCGGTGCTGCTTGGGGAGCGCATGGCGCGTAAACGAGGATTCTTTGGTGTAGCTTATAGAGGCGGCGTATGTTCGGGTAGTATCAACATTCGTTTGATGGGAAGACAGCCCCTATTCCTCGCTGCTGTAATGCCTCTAAGTCGTCTACGGGGATCGCCTCTACTACGTTTGTCTTCAGTGGGAGGCCGCCGTCCTCGCGTACTGGCAGTACGCTTGAGCGTTCTCGACTCCGAATGGGCTCATCCGGAGGGATGTGAATGGTGATGTCTTCTGAGACACGCCTGGGGTCCAGCAGGTATTTTTGTTCAGCTCTTGGGAAAGCAGTATGCCCACGCCCTGCCCGCATATAAGGAAATCAAGTAGTACCCGTGGCGTTGCACTGCGGCGGCACCCTCGAGCGATGCAGCTGTCAACTTACAGAACTATGTGAAAGTGATGCTATATCGAGTTCCTTTGAATCTCAACGTGGCTCGGTGTGATACACGAAAGGGTGGCGTGTTTCGCGCGGCCGCGTTCCTCCGGTAGTTCTGCACTTGCGGTCGGGCAGTACGCATTTACCAGAAGAGAGCTGTTTCTCGCTTCCACAAGGGGGTGCGCTCGGCATATCCGTCTGCGTGGCGCGAGCGCAGCACAAGGCTTCCTTTGATGGCGTCGGCAGCCTTTCATGCGGCAGGTTCTCTTCCGATACAACAAAGGACGCAGGCTCGGCCCAGAGGCTAACGACCAGGCATGGCAAGCAACACCGCACTTTTTTCACAACTGGTGCTGATCGGCTTTCCGCAAGTTGGTGGTGCGCAGCAGAGGGTGAAGCATGGAGGACGCGCACTGCCCGTGACGCTATCTAATGATCGTTGTGTCCTGAGAACTGAGGTGCTAACAACCGAGGAAGGGCGCGAAGCTACACTATCTGTGAAGTGTTCTTTTACGTACATAATACTGATGGTGTGCGAGCGCTCAGAATATACAGCAGCTGTGGATCACCAGCGCAGGAAGGCTTGCCGGCCAGAGTCTTTTCAGGCGCGCACGGAGCAGAAACTACTCATGCGCCAGCCGGACCGCTAGTCGGTCACGGGCGTCCGAAGGTTGCTTTTGCGCGCTCTTGGCGTTGCCTGGAGGGTGAAACCCCACGTGCCACGTGGCTAGCCCTGACTTAGGGGGCTGTGACTATCGTGAGGAAGGCGCTTCGGTGTAAACTGACGAACAACGGTGCGCTGCTTTCACAGCTGTGGTGGATCGGCTTTCTCTTCAGAGCCTGTCGATCGTGCACTACAGACGGAGAAGCATCGCAAACGCTCACTCTCAATGAACGCGATCTCGTGATTGTGATCTCTTGAGAGTAGAAGAGCTAACAACCAGGTGAACCGCGCGAGGCTACCATGTCTCTAAAGTGGTCTTTTATGTACATAATACTCTTGCTGTGCCAGGACCCAGAATATACAGCAGCTGCCATCTGCAGCGCAGGAACCCCTGCAGGCCATAGTCTCTCCAGGCGAGGGCGGAGCAGACGTCGCTGATGCGGTAGTTGGACCGCTAGTCGTTCTTGGACGGCCGGGGTTGTTTGTTCGGACTCTTAGCGTCGTGTGGAGTGGTAAACTCCGTGTGCCACATGTTTAGCGCTGACGTAGGGGGCCGTTACTGTCGTCGGGGACGCGCGTGACTGTGAATTAACAAACGACAGCGCACTGCTTTCACAACGGCTGTTGATCGGCTTTCTGTTCAAAGCAAGTTGAACATGCGCAACAGATGCGAAGTATGAGAAACGCTCACTGCCAGCGAACACGATAGTGTGATTGTGGTATCGCGAGAACCGAAGAGCTAAGAGTCAGAACGACACTGTCTACGAAGTAGTCTTTTCCGCCATAATACTCATGTTGTGCAGAGGCCCACAATATACAGCGGCTGTGACCCACAGCGCAGGAACTCTTGCATGGCAGAGCTTCTCCGAGCGAAGCGGAACAGGCCTTTTTGATGCGGCAGCCGGACCGTTAGTTGTTGTCGAGCATCCGACGATTCTTTGTATGCACTCTTCCCGTCGCCTGAAGTGGTGAAATCCCGCGTGTCACATGATCAGCGCTGACGCAGGGGGCTGGCACTATTGTAGGGAAGGCGCTTCGTCGTGATCAGACAAGGACTCGAGTCAGCCTGCAAGCGCGTGGCTGCACGCGAATCAAGCTGCGAGGCTGCTCTCGTCGCCATTGAGGTGTGGCACGCCCCGCGACATGGTCGCTCGCAAGCACGCGCCGGTACTCAGGAGTGTCGCGCGCCTGCCGTACTTAATGCCGCGGTCCGTAAAAGCCGCTACTCGGGATACGACGAGGTGCTCAGGACCTCCTATAAACAGAAGCAGATCCGTGACTTGGAATGGGGACGGCCCACGGCACACGTACGGTGCACTGTGATGCCTGCTGCATCTTCTCAGTCGGCTTAGATTTGGCGGAGTTGACGCACAGAAGCAGGCTGCAAGCTTCGTATCTCACTTCGGACGGCCCTACACCTAGCGAAAATGTGATGAGGGGTAATTCCACCGCGCTCGACCATCACCGAAGTGACGCTTGAGCCATGTAAATTGCGTTATATCCTGGAAGAACAACACAGGGGCACTTACGTCAAAGACGCATCCTCCCGTCGGGCGGACGGGAGACACCCCCTTGCAGTGTCCTTGAAGATAAGGATCAAGCTTTGAAACTGTTGTCCAGCACGCTGCATCACTGGGCAGCTCTACCATCGGTGAAACCTGCCGGCCGGGTGCGGTCGGAGACACACGGCTTGCTAGAGGTGCCGTTTCGCTCGTGACGCCGCGTCTGGGGTGAACGTTTGCGCTAGTGGGCAATATTCCCCGGTGATGCTTGGTCGGCGTTCTCCGCCGGGGTGAAAAGAGTGGAAGGCTCAAATACCCCAAGACGAAGCTAGTCTCATGCACTAGCGATGCCGCTGTATCGAAGGCTGGGCCGTCGTGCCTTTTCTACCCGAGAGGCAGGCTGGACACCGCGGAGAAGCGATGAGCAAGGCAACGTTGCCTGGTCACTACGACTCCGGAGGGCGGGAAGTACGGACGCCGCCCACATCAACTGTCTGCCCAGGAGGGCACAAGAAAGCGTCTGCTCAAAGCGCATAGTGAGTGCAGCTGTTCACTCTGCAACCCAAAGCTCGACGGTCCTCTGGCGCCGAGGTTGTGCGAGAAAGGGCGAACAGCAAACTCTATATTAGACACACAGCACACTGACCATAAGACAGACAAACGAAGCACCTCCGCGACAAGAAGGTGTAAGGGAAAGTGTCAACGTGCAATGTTTGTCGGAAAATAGCGTTTCTGATGGTTGGAACGGGAACTGCATGAATTTCAAGCTGAGTATATCATCTATACAAGCATGACCAGCTGAACAGACGCGGACCGGCGCAGTTATTCCCACAAGACGGGTGTGAAGCGACTTATCTTGCTATACACAGCAAGCGGCACAGCGGTTTCCGTGCGCCGTACGACTCTCCAGCATCGCGGTGGGCTGGACAGGCAGGTGTCTGCGCGCGTCGGCCGTTAATGGCTGCGCTGGGGGACATCCTGCTGAAAAATGCCGCCTTGCTGGAAGCATGCCTCGTTGGTTCCGCCAAATCAATATGTCAAAATATGTTATATGGACCCACGTTGATTTACTTACAGCATACACGGAATAGCTATTCCGACAGGCGTGCCCAGGCATGCCGCGCGAACGCCGAATGGAAGCGCAGGTGTCTGCCAGAAAACTGCGATGCAAAAGGCGACATGCTTGCGAAGAAGTCGCAGATACGAGAAAACGGAATGTTACGCGTCGTAAAATCCGGTGACGACTGGGGTTGAATGTACGCGTGGCGACAGAGTTACTACCGCACGCTTGCTCGGCTGGGACAGGAACTATGCATACATCCGAAGCGTTCGCGTCCGCCTCCCCGGCAGACTGAATTCTGTCTTACACGTTCACGCACTTGCCGAGAGGAACAGTGGCCTGCTTGTGTCGATGCAGCGAGCACGCACTCATAGCGGGTAACAGGCACCAACGAGTAAAAGCGACACGTAAGCGTGCACTCCCGCAAAACCTCGGGCGGACGCAGGATTCTAGTCTGCCCAGGTTCACGTCCATACACCGAACAACGTCGCCGACGGTGGGAATACGCCAGGGACGTTGGGAACGGCGCTCTGCTCCTACAGCAGTACGGGAACAAAACAGACGGTTGCGTCGCCATGATGATTACTCGGCCCCCTGATACACTTGGCCTAGTCCAGGTCTCGCGATCCAGTAGTTTCACCTGGTCTTCGACGTTTTATAAACAAGGCGTGGCCACGGCAGCGGCGACGTACGGGCGGACCACGGTAACGAAGGCAGTGAAGAGCCGTCCAGGTGGTATCCGCAGTAGTCGACCTTTTGCGAAGAGATAGCTCGCCGCGTGAGAGTGGTAAAAAATTTGTAGCGTTGGAGGACAATAGGAGGGCAGAGCAGACGAGCCGTTTGGAAGTAGCGTAACCCACCGCCGCTAGGCCGTCGCTCGGCCTGGTCGTGGCAGCAAGATAACGCTGTTCCACTGCAGCACACACACTTGGAAAGTGCGCGCTTCTTGATCAGCGACCGGAGAAATTTTACTAACTAAGGACGGCGTGGGCGAGCAACGGTGGTCGCTCTCCTGCTATCCTCGATGAGTACAGGAGCGCAGAATGTTTACAGAAGGCGAGAAAGGCCTGACTGCTGGTTTTACAGCCGGTACCCTGCGTGCAAGCAAAGGGACACACATAGTGGACGCACACCGTGGCTACAAATTAGCAAGTCGTCGAGCATTTCCTAGAGGACATTAGCAAAGCGTTTCGGGTTAGCCGCTGGTCCGATCTGTTGCTAGACAACGAGGTGGTAGGCACAGACTTCGCCAAACGGGAACGCTAGTCTTGACCAAGGAGGCTGTCGCAAACGCTTGCGGGCCGGGCGCCCTCAGGTACACCGCGATTCAGGCACAACCAAGGACTGCGCGCGTCGATCTATCTCCTCTAGGCGCTGCTGAGCCCTCGGCGGCCACACACACGTCACGCGATGCGTTCTGTGGTGAAAGCGGCTCGCGATTTCCCTTGTGCAGCAGTGAAGGAGGCTAGCAACGGTGTGGAGGTAAGGGAGGCAGCCGCGCACTTGCATGTGGGAGTGCGGAGGTGTGCTTGGACTTGGCACGGTGGGGGATTTGCGGCGTTACCAGGCGAAGGTGACGAAAGCCCGTCAAGCTTCCGGTTGTTTGGTAGCATCTCCGTTGCGCTCGTCTGCGTAACAGCCATTCACAAACTGAGAGATTTGCCAGCTGTACGCGGACCAAATGCCTGGGTTCTTGCGATAGGGAGCAAAGCGGCTTAGTGTGTCTATCGGCGCTAGATCTCAGGGAGCTCGGAAAGCGCTGTATGCGGGCGACCATTTTCACACGGATCTACGGTCTTGCTTTGGGCTGGTTATGCAAGCTACTGCACTCTTCACACGTCCAGCGCATCTGCATCTTTCTCAGTCGATGTGCTACTGCTCTGAGCAGAGAGAAGAGCTTCACGTGAGGAGCTAAGACTGAGACACGGAGGAGACCGTCGGCGTCCCTGTTTGGTTGCGGCATCCTCTACTGGCGCCGGCCTCTTACGCTGTGGTGTTTCACGCTGGGGGAGCCCCCTTCAGAATGGACGTATTCTGTCCGCGGCGCGTGCTCCCCATCCTAAATACTCAATCTCGAGGTGGTCTCGGCAACGCAAGGGCGTTGTAACGTGAAGCTGCCCATCCGAGGAAGATGTATTATGTAACATCTCGTGTGCGAAATGCTGTATCGCCTTAGCCTCTGGCGGGTCCTCTGAGCCACTAAGGAGAAAGAAGCCGAAAAAGGGCAGCAGCGGGGGGGCGACTTGCGCCCCTACTGCTGCTGTTCTCCGCAAGACCTCAGCGTGGCAGACTAGCACCACTCATGACTGCATCATACGGGGCGGTACCAGCAGGGAGCAGGCTATGTGTCGCACGTACTTCCCCTCGTAGGACTCGCAGTAGTGATCTCGGAGCTAGAAAAGCGACGAAGGTGCGCGAGCCCCTGGTGTCGGCGTTTCTTTCCGTGTATGTTCAGTCAGCGGCTGGATCGAACCGAGCAGCGCGCGTTTGTCGAATTCTCATCCTACTTCTGATAGCGAGATGCCGCCTTTCCGAGCAAAGTTTCTGCGTATAGAGGCCGCGGTCGGTAGTGTCGGAGGTGAGCCCGGGTGCTGACGAGGTGGAGCATATCAGCTTTAGGGGAGCACAGGAATGCACCGGCAAGGTCACTTGGCTTTCCTGTAATGGAAAGCTGCGCTTTCGATCGGATGAACTGCAGGTCATCGGGTTGCTTCTGAGTATCTCGCTGTATTGACGTGCTCCTCCTGCACGAAGAAAGAGGCGTTCCAGTTCGTGCCGTCCGGATGGAAGACAGGGCCACCAGATCAGAATGTACAGATATACACACTATAGATATTGTATATATCTATATGATATGTCGTCAGGGCGTCGTTGACACCACTGCTCTCTGCGTTTGGTCACGAAGAAAACTGCTCTCCCGATACCAGAAACCTACGGGGCGCCCCTACCGCAAGCAGGAAGAGCAGCGCAGCGCCCAAAAAAGTGCGCGTGAAAGACGGAAGGAAGTGGGACTGGGAGGAAGGGTGGGGACCACTTTGTAAGATGTGCAACAAGACATGATAAGCAAGGAGTGGCACACCTGTTTCGCCCGGGGCAGGGGATGACATCTTCTCAGAGGTGGTTTCACGCGTTGCTGCTGCAGTCCATTGCCCACACATGCGCAGACGGGAGAGCTTATCACCGGGCCTCTTTCCTACAAGGCCCTTAGAAGTCTCTGCAAGTGCAAGCGAGTCGGGGGCGTC
>SJYA01005840.1:0-23664 GCA_006410615.1 Neotragus moschatus | reverse complement strand
CACAATGGAGTATTACTCAGCCATTAAAAAGAATACATTTGAATCAGTTCTAATGAGATGGATGAAACCCATTTATGTTTCTAACAGGGCTGCTGTGGATGGACATACTCAAACAGAATGCACACAGAAGAGCTTGGGTCCTTCTTGGTAACGTGAAGTACCGTGGGCATTTTTAACTTGTGTTTGATGATGAATCACTGTGAAGAATCCTAGAACCACTGATGATGGGTGGTTTCTTCTCTGCACATGGAAGTAAAGGGTGAACTCTTCTGACTCAGAACCTCAGGCTTTGCCTAGGGTGGGTAGGAGAGGGGACTCATCCATTAGAAACTGCAGCTTTTCATTGGAATGTGCTTGTTTGCACACATTCAAGGTGGCGTTCCCCGAGCACCCTGGCATGGAGGTGCTTCCAGGGCAGGATGTCAGTCAGAAGCACCTGGCAGTGTTGTTACCATGCAGATTCTCAGGCCTACTGTACCAGAGCCTTTGGGGGAGGGGCGGGACATTTATAGCTTCTAGAAGCTTCCCAGGTGTCTCTGAGGCCACTAGCTCAGCAGGCCTGCAGAATGACACTTCGGATCTACTGCCAGGGCAGGAGAAAACCCCAGCAGATTGACACTGGAGGCGATGTGACATTAGTGACGTTTGAAGTGTCACCTCACTCCCTAAGCTCGTGACCTTTCTGCCAAAAGGTAAAACTTACATTGGCTGAATGCCTACTATGTGCAAAGCTTCTGCAACTCTATGAGTCAGGCACTGTCATCATCTCCATTATACAGACAACACTACTGAGGCACAGGGGGCTTGAGTAACTGGCTCGAGATGTCAGGGCTGGATGGTGGCAGGGCCAGCATTCGAACTGGGTCTGCTGACTTCACACCAGCTCCAACCCCCACTCTTGAGTGCCTTCTAGACCCAAGTGTCCGGCCAGCCCCAAAAGTGTCTTAGCAAGAGCTGGAATAGCATTCCAGGCGCTGCTGCTCCTGGCTGAGTGTCGCTGGAAGGCTGCCTCCCCCTCAGGCCCTGGCCCCACTATTCCAGGAAGCACAACTGGCTCACAGAGCTGCCCCTCAGCCTGAGGCCCCCCACTTCCTTTACATCTGGTTTCCTGGTTCCCAGGGGGACTGAGCCATTGTCCAGGTGAAGATTTGGAGCTGCCTGGACTTCCTTTTCTAATTTAGGCTCCCACCTCTGAAGGGAAACACCTTTCCTGCCTCTTCATTTAAAAAAATAAATTTAAAATCAAATTGTATCTGAAACTATGCTCATTTTAGTAAATCTGGAAAATTAAAAGTGTAATGATGCAGAAAATTCACCCTCGGTTTTTCCATTTGTTGTTAGCATTATCACTTTTTATCTTTCCAGTACATTTAACGCTTATTTTCCTTTTTTTCTTCTAGTTTTATTGAGATATAATTAACATACAGCACCGCATAAGTTTAAGGTGTACAGCATAATGATTTGTTCCTTTTCTTAACTGAGTTCATACTGTAAATAAGGTTTCGCATTCATGTTTTGGTTCAGTATTAAATTGAAAACATTTCCTCACATCTTTAAAACTGCCTTTTTGTACGTATTTTTCATGACTGTATTATGTCCCATCGCTGTGATCATGTATTACTTAACTACTTCCTAGTTTGGGTTACTTTACCATTTTTGCTTTGATGTGAATGCTTGCCAGACATCTTTATGTATTGGCTTTTGTCCACATTTGCGAATTGCTTCTGTGAATACTTGTGCTAACTCATCTTCCTGCCCTTATGAGTTAATACTTGACCTCAAAGAGATGCTATGAGTCCTCAGTTATGAAGTGACCCTCCAAATTAAATTGGAGCAGAAAGGACATGGGAGCAGCCCATTTCTCCATCCCCCTGGGACATTTAGCCTCTATTAAGGGAGCATGTGGAGAAGGCAATGGCACCCCACTCCAGTACTGTCGCCTGGAAAATCCCATGGATGGAGGAGCCTGGTGNCCCTCCAAATTAAATTGGAGCAGAAAGGACATGGGAGCAGCCCATTTCTCCATCCCCCTGGGACATTTAGCCTCTATTAAGGGAGCATGTGGAGAAGGCAATGGCACCCCACTCCAGTACTGTCGCCTGGAAAATCCCATGGATGGAGGAGCCTGGTGGGCTGCAGCCCATGGGATCACTTAGAGTTGGACACGACTGAGCGACTTCACTTTCACTTTTCACTTTCATAGCACACCTTATAGGCTGCTGTTGCCCAGCCCCGTCCATCCCTGAGCCTCTTGCGGGAAGAAAATGGAAATGAGAGGTGGGGTGGCCTCTGGTGGGCTTTGTGTGGCCCTGGGTGATATTTTGAGGTGCAGTGGTCCATGCAGGACTTCTCAGCTCCCAGGTCACCAGTGGCTACATCACCTGCTGGTGCCTCAGGCTGCGGTGCCCCCTTCCTGACCTTGGCTGGAGCTGCTTATAAAGTATCAGCTTTCAGGGCCTCTGTTGCCATATCTCTTCTTTCCTGTCTGTCGTGGGTTTTTTGTTTTTTTTTTTTTAAATTTTTTTTTTGCTACAGATTCCTCTAAGGAGTCCTTTTTCAAGGCGAAACTTAGGAAGATGATGGGAGCAGAGGGAACTTTTGAGGTTTTGGAGGCAGGTGGCTCTCAGGGGGTGAAATATCCACACCTTCTCCCTCCTCCTGCCTGCTGTTTGCCAACCTCTGTTCCAAGGGGTCCTAAGCCATTAGCAGCAGCAAGTTGGGCTCTGGTTGATGAAGCTTCTTGAGACCCATTGGAGTCTCTCCGGCAAGCACCTAGGCTCCTCATATCCAAGGCCTTCTCCTTGTGTGGACTGTGAAGTCCTCAGAGAGGGGACCACGCCTGACAATGCTGCTTCTTCCCTCAGCGCTGACTTTCTGTAAACTCATAACTGGCCATGTTGACTCTTGTTCACCAGCAGTTATGGAGCTCCTCTGAGCAGACGCTGCTCTGGTGCTAGGCATCTCTTGCTTCCATGAGCCTACATTCTTGGGGGAAGGAGAAGAGTTAACAATAAGCACAATGTGTTTCATAATTCATGCACTGTGGTGGGGGGGATTCAGTGTCTGTCACAGAGACAGAGTAGAAAGTTGTCAGTGGCCTGAGGGTGCCAACTGCAATTTTCCTAGGTGGCCGTGGCAAGCTTCTGGTCTTTCAGCAGGGGGTTGAAGAAGGTAAGAGAAGGTGAGGGTGTTGGCCATGCAGATGTCTGTGGAAAAGATGTTACAGACAGAGGGAATAGTGAGTGCAAAGGCCCTGCGGCAGGCATGAGTCACAGTGAGGGCGTGTGGCTGGAGAGCTCAAGGGTACATGGTGGGAAGGCCTCAGAGAGCTGGAGCCAGGCCCATGGGGCCTGCGAGGCTTAGCACTCCAAATGAGTCAGGAGCCTGGCTGGGACTGTGGGGATGGACTGTGCATGCGCCACTGGAGGACTGGGCAGTGATCCGGATGGATGCTGATGGTGGATGGGAAAGTGTTAGCTGTGAAGGGGGTGAGAAGTAGCCAGATGCTGGGTGCATTTTGCAGGTAGGGCTGGCAGGCTTCCCAAGATGGAGGATTTGGGAGAAAGAGTTAAAAACAATGTCAGGGTTTTCAACCCAGGCAGTCGGGAGCACAGTGCTGCCATCAGTGGGGGTGGTAAAGGCTGTAGGTGGCATAGGTTTGGGGACAAAAGGCAGGCACACAGAGCTTGAGGAGGTGCCCACCAGCACCCAAGAAGCCAGGGTGATGGGGTGGAGGCAGGCTGCAGACTGAGGCTGGTGGATAAAGGCAGCCTGTGGAAGCTCTCTTCTGTGGCTTCTGGTCCATCCATGCAGCGGGACAGTCTTCAGATGAGGGTGAGGGCGATGAAGGTGTTGGAGCATTTCGGGAGAAACAAGCAAGCAAGGGCACCACCTTGCTGTGCAGAAGAGGGCAGGCCGGGGCACTGTGGTGGGTGAATGGAAGAGAGAAGAAGTCTAGTGTGGTGTAGAGATCATCGGCACACAAAGGGCAGTCAGCAGGTGCTGGCTGAGGCCAAGGAGACGTGCGTGGAGGGCAGGAAAATATAGCTATAAAGGCAATGGGGTCTGGGATGTCTGACTATGAGTTTTTTGCTTTATTATGTATTTGTATGCATTTCCCCATTTGTTTCATATCTCGTCCTCTTCTTGCTAATATGAAGCCCAAATGACTGCATCTCAGGAAATGGGACACGGTTCTCCAGAGAGAGAACAGTGGGCTTCACCCTTTGCTTCTGAGCAGGGCCTGTGTGAGGGGTGGTGCATGGAGAGGCGGAGCCGCATTTGCCCCTGTGGTTTGGAGGGGGCCCAGCTGGCGAAGGTGGAGACTGTCTTGTCCACTGCAGACTCTGCATCTCTCCTGCATTCTTCTCTGCATTGCTGCACATGAGGCACCCTCCTAGGCTCCCCCTTCTCACGGTCTGGCACAGGCAGCTGAAGGGAGGTCCTGGTGTGAAGCCTGGCAGGCGGACGAGAAAGAGACCCCGTGTCTGGGTGGTGGCAGTGGGTGGCAGCTTCCGAGGGCCAGCTGCTCGGTATAGGAGCACCGGGACAGTTTCTGTGACCTCCTCGACTCTCGGCCTCATCCTTTCAGTAGTTGTGAAAGCCTCCAGTTCTCCGTTAATAAATGGGATGCCTGGAGTGGCTCTGGCGCTCTTCACCAAACCCTTCGCGATGCATTCTGGGCAGCCGCTGTTGCTGGATGCTGGGCCATGTGCCCCGAAGGTGCTGGCACGGGGAACACGGGTACTGATGATGCCTGGATGAATGGACACAGGTGCCCAGCCAGCCATCTCTGTAGGGAGGATCACAAGGCCCTGCAGGACTCTGGGCTCCCTCAGGGAATGTTACAGTGTCTGTGTGCCAGGTTAGTTGGACTTATGGATGGATTTATCTATGTTTAAGATTTCTTCATAAAATTGAAGAGTAGTCTGAATATTTTTAAGCTGTGAACTGATGATGATAGTAATAATGAAAGCAGAAGCCATAAGAAGTAGTTGAGGGACTTTCCTGATGGTCCAGTGATCAAGATTCTGAGATCCCAAGGCAGGGGGCATGGGTTTGATTCCTAGTCAGGGAACTAAGATCCTACATGCTGCACAGCGCAGCCAGGAAAAAAAAGTAGCAGAATGGGCACTTGTATTCCCAGCAGGGCATACACCATTCTACTTGCCATGTGAGGTCTTAGTTCCCCAACCAGGGATCAGAATTTTGCGTCTGCACAGGGGGTGCAGTGTCTTAAGCACTGGTCCTCCAGGGCAGTCCCCAGAAGGGACTTTTTTTCCTTCCACATTATGTAGTGAAAACATTGCTGAGCTGGTTGGATGCTATTGATATATATTTGTATCATTAATAAAATTGGAAGAAATTATGCAATTTAAAAATAATTATCTATGTAATGTTTATCTTACCAATCAAGATGATATTCTCAGGGGTAATTGTCCAGGGGGTTAGGGGAGAATCCTGTGGTTAACATCCTGGAATAAAAAGGCCCATCTGTGGGGGGTCTGAGGAGTGGGTCATGTGCACGTGGGGGCAAGTTAGATGGGGAAAGGGAGTCTTTATCTTTCCATCATACTAACTGGTAGTTTTCCTCCAAAAGCCAATTACCTTTGAATATAATTCTATATTTAGTTACTTAACTAAATTTTCTTACTGTGTAAATAGTTTTTCAATGCATTCTCTTGGTTCTTCCAGATATACAAATAATAATTTTGTTTCCCTCTTCTGAAATTTTATGTTGAACCACTAGGCAGAGATTGAATTGTGTATCATCAAAGAATAGAATTTGAATGTACATGTAATCTATTCCAGAACTTTAAAAAAGGCAACTTCAAAATTATTTCATGGAGCTAGCATAAAATTCAGCCCAAAATCTGGTAAAAAGAACACAGAAGTAAAATTTCATATTGATTGATGCAAACCCTTGAAATAAAGTTTTAGCAAGTGAGATCTCTAAACAAAATTTTAAAATAATGCAGTACAATCCATTGTAAGAATGAAAGAATATCTTACTGCAGGAAATAATTAATTTTCAAAAAAGAATTGAGAAATAATTTTCTGTATTAAAAAATCTTAAGAAAAGTAAAACACCATCTGTGATTATCTACATTAAAGCCAAAATGGTATTTGATAAAAATGTGCTGTCACACCTAAAATAAGAATTGATAAACACTCCCCTCATGTAGCAAGAGAAACTCAAGAAACTAGCTTCCATGGAATGGTACACACCAAAAACCTGTCATTAATGGCAGAAATGAGATAAAAATGATCATTTTCATTATGATTCTTTGACACTGTCCTGAAAGGCAGTGTCTAATAGAGTTAGAAAATGCAAAGGAATAATATATTAAAATTGAGAAGATGGCAACAAAATTGTCATTATTGTCAAGTGATTTAGTCATGTACCTGAAACAAACAGAAGAATCTACTGTGAACTTTTTTTTTAAAATAAGAGAATTCAGCAAAGTGTCTGATTATGGAATTGATATACAAACTGTTTCCCCATCATAATTCATTTGTTAATTTTTCTACATTCTGCATATTATTTCCCATATTCAAATTTGGTGACTTATGTTTTCCTGGAAAGTCATTTATTTCTTCCAGGTTTCATAATTTTTGTATGGATTTAAGCAAAATTTGCTTTCATTATGATTTCTCATTTGTTTTTGTGGTTATTTCTCATGCTCACTGTTGGGGCATCTTGCTTTGCCTTTTTTCTTGGTTGGATTCCTGTGCTGTGAGTTCTGTCTTTGCTCCTCCCCCATCTATTCTTCCCCTGCCTTGCTCTGTCTTATCTGGTTCTAGGAGGCCAACCTGTGTGTCTGAGTCACCTGAGCAGCCTTGTCTGTAGACTGGCACCCAGCTGGGTGGGGTGGCAGGAAAAAGCAGTGTCACGGCCTCTCTGGCCCCAGCACGCTGCAGCCCTATGGGCTCTTGATGTCTGGAAGTGCCACTGTTTGTAATTGTTTCATGGGCATTGAAAAGGCAGGAATTTTGCTGGGCAGGGCTTGAAACGTATAGATTCATTTTGTGACATAGACCACCTCCCCTGAATCTTTTGTCACTGCATTTCGTGACTGGTTATGGCAGAGAGTGTGTGCTAAGTTGCTTCAGCCGTGTCCAACTCTATGACCCTAGGGACTATAACCTGCCAGGCTCCTCTCTCCGTGTGATTCTCAAGGCAATGGAGGGGGTTGCCATGTCCTTCTCCAGGGGATCTTCCCGACCCAGTGATCGAGCCTGCATCTCTTAGTCTCCTGCACTGGCAGGCAGGTTCTTCAGCACTAGTGCCCCCCGGGAAGCCCCACAGGCACAGAGAGATGAGTTCAGTCTTTCTGTTGCCGTTATGTCTCTATCTCGGTATATTTACTGTAGCTTTTCCTTTATAGTTTGGTGTCACATTCATTGGCACATGCATTTTCCTGACAGAGCTTTATTACATTTTATCCTCGTTATCATGATAAAGTGTCTTCCTCCCCGTAACGCAGCCCCTGAATTGTCTTGACTGACGGTGCTCTCACAGCCTCAGCCTTGCCCGCCACGGCTCTGCCTGTGTGTTTACTCCCTGGCTTCCCAGCGTCTTTGCTTTAGTACAACTCTTTGTCTTTTATTTTTAGCAAGTAGATTTTTCAAATATAATTTTTAAGGTATGAATTTATCCAGTTATACTTATTGACGTGTTGTTTTGTTGATGCTACCTTACTGAGTGTTAATGCTTTCTGTGTGTGCATGTGTGTGTAGTTTGAATATTTTCTGCCAGTTTATATGTTTAGTTTTATATTTATAATAATATTGAAAACTCCATTCCATGATTTATCAGACTTCAGACAGTAGTTGACAATTCAGTATGAGACATGAGAAAAAGAAAAGATTTAGACTTTCTCCCAAATCCCTTTCCTGCCCATACCTTCAAGTTTGATTTGTTTATATCATTCTCATGTGGCTAATACTAGAATATTGATCTCCTGGAATCATATTCTGGTTCTCTTTAGCCCTGATGCTGTAAGTAATTTGCTTCCAGACCATCTCTAGTTTTTCTACAGGTATCTCCAGGTATGCCATGGTTGGTTGTCTGGTTGTTTTTAGGACTTTTGAGAGACCTTAATGGATGCAGTATTTTGGGTACTTGCATATTTGCGGTTGTCTATTGCTCAGTTTAGTATAAATTTTTTAGGTCACATTTTATTTCCCATGAATGTTGAATACATTCCTTTGTGGCCTTCTGGAATTTAATGGTGCTGGGAAAAATCTGAAGGCAGCCTTATTTCCTTCTTTGTAATGAGTTACTTTTTTTTTTTTTTTCTTTTTTTTGTCTAGATGTCTGTAGACTTTCTCTTCTGTCCTTGATAAAGCTTAGTAGGATATGCTTTAATGTTACTTTCCTGTATCATTTTCTTCTGGAATATAGAAAGCCCTTTCAATCTGTAGCTATATAGTTTCCTTTTTAAAGAAATATTTCCTTCTCATTTACCTTTGAATATTTTTATTTCCATTTGGTACATTCTCTATTTTAGGGATATCAATTATCCGTAAGTTGGATACTTGCTTGCTGTTTCATGTCCACTGACTTTTTAAAAGTACTTTAATCAATTTGTCTTTTCATTCTGCATTCATTTTGATTATAGTCAGTGTTTCCATTGCCAAAAGTGTGATAATCTACCCAGTCTTTCCTTCGGTATTTTTAATTTATTGGTTCTGAAAGGCACTCTATATGTTTCCTTATTTCATTAATCTCTCTTTGTTTTTATGTTATACTATTTAATCATTTAAACAATCTGCAAATCTTCTATAGTGTACAGAGCCCTTCCATTCATAATTACATTCATAATTTCATGTAATCCTTATGATAATTTTGAAGAACAGGTATTACTTGTTCCCCTCAACATTTTATCATAAAAAATTTACATATGGAAATGATGACAGAATTTTACAGTGAATCCCCATCTGTCCATGACTAAATCGCATTGACCTTGCCCGATACTTGCTTTATCACTGTTTCTCCAGCCCTCTCCCTTTCCACCCATCAGTCTTTATTTTTGATGCACAATAAAGTAGAAGACATCAATACACATCCCCTTCCTCTCAAATACTTCAGTAGAGTCTATTTTTGAGTTCTTGCAGTGCCTTTCATTGTGAGCGTGGTCTCTGGCTGTTTCTTCCAGGCTGCTGGGCAGGGCTGCACCAGGAGTGCTTCCTCCTGCCTCTGGGGAGGCCCCACCCCAGCACTCAGGACTCCTGTGTCTCCTCTCCTTCCCAGCATCCCACCGTCCTGCCCCCTGTCTTTGCCTGTGATTATTCAGTTGCTTCCTTAACTGCTAGGAGCCGTGCCATCACACCAGTTCCAGCTCATTTTCCTGCCTCCTTTTCTTCCTTTGCTTTCTGAAATTTATGTTATGTATCTGAAAGTCATAGTAAGTTAAACTAAGTTTTATTCACTTAGTAGTTATGAAGCATGATGCACTCACACCTGGTTGCCATGGTGAGTGAGGCTGGGGTGGCCAGCAAGCTCACTGCTCACTTTGCCTTTCTAGCACCATGGATCCCCACAGAGCAGATGATGGCCCTCTGTCCCACTATTCCCACAGAGCCAGGGGATGGGGAGCCACCCCTGAGATCCACGACACAAACCCCGATGGAGCTGTTCTGCTCTCAGAGAATGTCTCTCTTGGCCCACTCAGGAGGCCACTTCAGTTCATGAAGGGGCCTGACAGCAAAAGAAAAGGAGAGGAAGTGCACTCCTTGTCCTCAGCTCAGGTGGGAGTCTCTCATCCAAGGGGAGAGTCACGGGAGACAAAAGCCGAGCAACTCTCGAGAGTCACGGGATGGGACCCTGCATTTCTTAAAGGACAACATTCGCAGGGGTCAACAGGTGCAGAACAGTGCCTGCTTAATGGCCAAGTCTGGAGAGTTGTCACTTAACTTGACCAAGGAGCATGGCTAGAAAGGGCCTACAAGGACCAGAGTGATCAAGGTGGGAGACACAGACTCTTGCTCCCTGCTGGGAAGGCTGCACACTAGCAGAGGCCTTTGAGGGCTGCTGCTGCTGCTGGTGCTGCTGCGTTGCTTCAGTCGTGTCCGACTCTGTGCANTCACTTAACTTGACCAAGGAGCATGGCTAGAAAGGGCCTACAAGGACCAGAGTGATCAAGGTGGGAGACACAGACTCTTGCTCCCTGCTGGGAAGGCTGCACACTAGCAGAGGCCTTTGAGGGCTGCTGCTGCTGCTGGTGCTGCTGCGTTGCTTCAGTCGTGTCCGACTCTGTGCAACCCCATAGACGGCAGCCCACCAGGCTCCTCTGTCTCTGGAATTCTCCAGGCAAGAACACTGGAGTGGGTTGCCATTTCCTTCTCCACCTTTGAGGGCTAGTTGGGCATCAAACATATAACCCAGAAATTCTTCTGCAAGGGACCCTCCTCGGGGAACTCCTCCATGTGAAGATGAGAACATGACCATGAACCCAGCATTGTTTATAGTAGTGAAAAATCAGAATGCGTACCAGGAAGGAAACGGCTAAATAAATCATGCTATATTCACATGCACATGTTCTAACAGCAATTGAAATAAATGAGATTGATTTATAGGAATCAACTACAAGAGAGCTTAAAGCTGCAGTAGGAATATGCTGAGTGAAGAAAGCATATTTCAGAATTATAAATTCAGTATGACTTTATGTAAACAGTAAAAACAATAAAGCTTTGCTATCCTGTGTTTTTGGATGCATGTTCATAAAGCAAAATAGATTTGTCAGGATGGAAAGAACACACACACTGATTTCAGATTGGGTTTGCTTGTTGCGCCAAGTAGAGTGACTGGGGCTGATGCAGATGAAGTGATAGCCTCATGATTTTCTTATTTTAGAAATCTCTCAAGCACTTACAGAGATGTTCAGTTCAGTTTGGTTCAGTTGCTAAGTTGTGTCCGACTCTTTGCGACCCCATGAATTGCAGCACTCCAGGCCTCCCTGTCCATCACCAACTCCCGGAGTTCACCCAAACTCACGTCCATTGAGTCAGTGATGCCATCATCTGTTAATTGTGAGTAGTGAGTGCACAGGTATAGTCATTCTCTTTGTAATTTTTCATAGTCTGAAAGTATTATGCTTTCTCCTCCCTGATTTCTATACAAAGGTCCTGGAGCCCCAGATGTGGAGGGGAATGCGGCCGTGCACAGAGGCTGGGGCGGCGGAGCAGGCCACTGAGTTGCTGGTTGGTTGCAAGGGCCCTGGGTTGTAAGCCTGTGAGCCCAAGACCAGGGTAATTCATGACTGATTCCCTGGCCTGGTCCTGGGGCAGAAGGACAGCTCTCTGGGTGATCTTGTTTGAAATGAGCAGAGCAATGACAGGAGTGGAAGTGCTGTCCCCCTTGCTCCTGTCTGTAGTGGGCACCCTGGGATCTGGCTCAAGGGGCAATGCATGTGGCTGTGGAATGGTCGGGCCATGAGGCATGGGGTGCGGGGCAGGGTCCAGCAGAGGATCGGTCCCCTCCCCATCGAGAAGGGCTTGACAAGGGAAAGAGTGGGCACTAGGCCAGAGGGCTCGGGGAGGGGTGCTTTCTTTTCCATCTCCCCCCTGACCTCTTTAGACCTCTGTGACAGACCTTGGAAGGGAGTGGTCCCAGGATCACGAGTCCTCACCTCTCTCCCTACCTCAGAGATGCAGGAACAGAGCTCCAAAATGCTCCAAGTGCCTGCCCTGGGCTTAGATGTGGAAGGAGGTCTGGCAGAATGAACTACTTCCATCGCCACAGTATGACCCTTGAACTTTGACTGCAAAATGCTCACAACTGCAGGTTACCTGGCATCTCCTCCATCGAGAAGCTGATTGCATCACTTAGCAGGGGGACCAAGAAGGGGCACGTTTGCATAAGTTTGAAAGTACAGTAAGTCCCCTACATGCAAATAAATTCCATTCCGAGAGCATATTCATTAAGTTCGATTTATTTATAAGTCCAACAAACTTAGCCTAGGTACCAAATTAACACAATTGGCTATACAGTACTATACTGTTTAGATCGATAATATTCTTCACACCAATAAAGACATAAAAAACAGACACAAAAGGTAAAGAAAACAGTTTTAATCTTACAGTACTGTACCTTGAAAAGGACAGTAGTACACCACTACCTTTACACTTGCTTCCAGACATCCTAGACTTGAAATAAAGATAAGTATACTGTACTTAACCTAGATAGCATATTCAACAGCAGAGACATTACTTTGCTGACTAAGGTCCATCTAGTCAAGGCTATGGTTTTTCCAGTAGTCATGTATGGATGTGAAAGTTGGACTGTGAAGAAGGCTGAGTGCCGAAGAATTGATGCTTTTGAACTGTAATGTTGGAGAAGACTCTTGAGAGTCCCTTGGACTGCAAGGAGATCCAACCAGTCCATTTTAAAGGAGATCAGCCCTGGGTGTTCTTTGGAAGGAATGATGCTAAAGCTGAAGCTCCAGTACTTTGGCCACCTCATGAGAAGAATTGACTCACGGAAAAGACTCTGATGCTGGGAGGGGTTGAGGGCAGGAGGAGAAGGGGACGACAGAGGATCAGATGGCTGGATGACATCACCGACTCAATGGGTGTGAGTCTGAGTGAACTCTGGGAGTTGGTGATGGACAGGGAGGCCTGGCGTGCTGCAATTCATGGGGTCACAAAGAGTCAGACATGACTGAGCAACTGAACTGAACTGATACTGTACTTTATATAAACACTGCACACAGTGAAGTACACAAAAGCACAAACACTTGTAGAGGATGCCTGCACGTGACGATTATACCAGATGAATGAACTAAGTTACATGATTGGACATGTGAGCATATATTCGCATCTTTGGAAGTTTGAAACTTGAAAGTTCATGTGTAGGGGACTTACTGTAAAGGTAATAATGCCTTTACCCTAGGACCCTGGGGAGGGCGTTGGCGAGTATTTGGCTGGGCTGGCTCTGAGTGGCTGATGAAGCCAGGAAGAGAGCCCAAGTGCACTTTGTTTGTATTTATGGATTCTGATTTTAAAAATAAATTGTCATTTATCTTGACTCATTTCATGAAAGTGGGCCTCCTGCTGGGAGGGCTGGGAAGAAACACAAGGCTGCCACCCATGTGAAGCTCCCTCTGGGAGCTGGAGGACACTGTAGGTTACAAGAGGCTGGATGCAGCTTGCAGGGCGGGGGTTGACGGCAGCCTTAGGAGCAGCCTGTGTGTGAAGAAGGTCAATGGCTTGAGGAAGTGCAGTGCACTTAGGGAACTGCAGGCTCCACATGTGTGTGTGTATGTGTGTGTGTGTGTGTGAGCACACTGGTGGCCCTTGCCTGGAAGTGTGTGTGCATGTGCTTGCTGTATGATCATGCGTGTGTGTCTAGAAGGACCTTAGTGACCCAGGCAAGGTGGCCAGTCTGGTCTCCTACAGGTGGGGCGATCACTGAGGTCGTGACAGGGTCAGACTGGCTGAGCCAGAGGGGAGAACAATGGCAGAGGGCATGAACTTGGGTCAAGCCTGCACATGGCCCTTCATATGGCTCTGGGCTCTGTTGGTTGAGACCCATCGCTGGACCAGCCTGGACCTGAGCAGCACAGGCCTTCCAGTTTCTGAGGAGCATGGAGTTGGTTCATTTCTGACTCTGGAAGCATGACAGAACTGAAGTGTGGAGGGCTGACAAAGAGTGATGGAGGGACTCGCCTAGGACTGTGCTTTGAAAACAGGCTCACCCTTCATGAGGCACTGAAGGGCCCCAGGGCCCCAGAGTTTGGTCCAGAAGGGAAAAACAATTATCACACCAACAAATCAGGTCTCTTGTTAGATCCTTGCTCTGAAGGATACTCATTTTTTTTTTTTTTTTTTTTTTTTTAGCTTTAGTGAGACCTCTCACTTTGAAAAGGGTCAGTTTTAGAAAAGGACACATGGAAAGTCAGAGGCAATCAGAAAGGCAGGCTGAGAAATGGACGCATGCATGCCCAAGACCAAACACACTTCTCCAGGACGGAGTGAATTCAATGTAGGAAGAGGCTTACTCAAAGAAATAAATAGATTTGGAGGATAGAAATATAAATCTAGGCCCAAGTGAAGATAATTATGTTAGCTTTTATATGACACAATTTATGTTTACTTAAGAAGATAATGTTGACTTGTTTCTTTGTGGATATTTGTATCTTCACGTATTTGGGTACCTCTGTCATCTGCAAGTCCTCCAAGGCAGTGTGGTGGGGCAGTAAAAATGTCAGGAAGGCTCAGACTTATTTTAATCCTGATGTCTGACCCTGGGTGCACCTCTCTACCTCTCTCAGTCTTTGTTTTCCTGCTGGTAAAATGAGGGGTTGCAATAGATAATCTCCAATGTGTGGCCTGATTCTAACATTCAAGATGAGATAGACCACATGCAGCAAGTACCTGATGTGTGTGGCATAGTATTGGGCTGTGTTTTGCCATAGAATTGACATAACAAACAAACATAAAGATTGGATAAAATAGGAATAGAAAAGTGATACTAAAATCTTTTAATCTCAAAAGTTTGCATCTCCTAAATTTCTAGCTCTTTTTTAAAAAGAAAATTTGCTTTCAAATCCCAACATGATTCACTTTTTGATTTTTCCCTATGCCTGGCTTCAGTAGCATGGTCTGGTTTCTACAAAAGCCCAGAGGCATGAAACAGATTAGCTCTCAGAAAACTGGAAGGTCAGTCTATTTTTCAATTGATTATAAAAGTCATATATTCGAATAGGGAAAATTTTTAAAGGCCAGACAAACCCTAAAAAGAAAACAAAAATTTCCCATAACATTGCTATCCAGAGGAAAGTATTGTTAACATTTTATGCCCTTCCTTTTAAACTTTTCTACAGCATATAAATTCAAATACAGAAATCTTAAAATACAGAAAACTATAAATACAACAAACACCCACATATCCACCACATCGAATCAATAACTGTCAATATAGATCACATTTATAACATCTTTTTTACTTTCTAAAGAATTAAAACTTATTGTAAATTGGCTTCTCCTTGACCCCTACCACTGCAACAAGTATTGTGATTCCTTAAGTATCTTTTCAGTCTGTTTTTTGAGGGCTTGTGTATTACATACTAGTATCCATGAGTAACTTACAATATTGTTTCCTATGCTTCAAAAAATGCATATAAATAATATCATCCTAAAAGTTTTGCTTTGCAACTCTTTTCATGATTAAACACTATATTTTTGAGAAATATCAATGGTGATACACAGAAATCTAGTTATATATGTGTTGGATAGCATTTTATTGAGTAATCCATGTTTTATTTATCCTTTCTATGAGGGGTTTGAGTTTTTATATATGTATATATGTTATTTTGTTTACATTATGCTTTTTTCAAGAAATATTTCATGATGAAAATTGCCTTGCATCATTGGCAATTCTTAAAAACATTGGTTTTGAATGTTGAATATCATTCCATTTAGCGGATGCACTAAAGTTTATGTAACCATTAAAGCTGTGGTCTAGTATCATTCAGGACACACCAAACTCTCCAATACCATGAGCCCACAAGAATAAAATTTGAGTTTGATGGAATCCATGGCATCTGTGGGATTTAGGCTGACTTGCAATACATTTCCAGCTTTGTCTCTTACAAACTGGGTGAACTAAGCAAATTCTTTAACTTCTGGGAGCCTCCAAATTCCCACCTGGACCAGAATGGGGTTGTAATAATATACTCAGTTTCCAGGGGTGCAGGGAAAAATCCAGGCATGGTGCCAGGCATATCACTGACCAACACTGCTCATCATAAGCAGAGTTGTTATTGAACAGAGAACTGTTGAGATTAGGTTTCCTCTATGGAAATAGTTTTCTCTTGTGTACCTTGGAGTTATAGGTGCTTTGTTTTGGGGATATAAGCACAGCCTACTCCAAGCTTTCAAACTACAAGGTGCACAAGCATCTCCTTGGGGGTTCATCGAAATGCAGATTCTGATCAGTAGGTCTGGGGCTCCCAAGAGCCTGCATTTCTAACCAGCCCCATGGGTGATATTGGCTGGCACTGCTGAGCTGGTCAGCAGTGAGGTTTTGACCATGTGGGCCTCTTTCACAGGCTCTCTCTCCCCTCGGCTCTGGTCTTCACCCACATGTGTGGGTGGTTGCACATGAGTGGTGGCTGTGGTTGGCTGGAGCCAGCCACAGGAAGCCTCCCTCCTTCCCTCCCTCCTTTTCTTGTTTCAGGGGGAGTTCTGGGGGCTCTCCTGTGCCTTAGGGCTGCTGAGGAGTGTACATG
Organism: Neotragus moschatus; assembly: GCA_006410615.1. Lineage (NCBI taxonomy): Eukaryota > Metazoa > Chordata > Mammalia > Artiodactyla > Bovidae > Neotragus > Neotragus moschatus. The sequence continues at coordinate 7,429 of SJYA01005840.1, read as the reverse complement.
TTTCCATAGGTATTGTGGTGATAATGAAGTCCTAAAGAAAAGTGCCTTTTCTTTTTCTTTGTTATATTCCTAAATCCATTCATTGTTGCCATCACGGATACATGGTGGAAAAAAAAAATTCGCTTTTGTTAAGTGATGTGTCATCCTGTTACTAATAGTCAATTTTAGTTAAACTGGATTGACTCAATAAACATTATAATATTATTTAATGTTACTATTAAGTAATATTTGATATTATTTGAAATTGTTTTATAACGTAAAGATCTTTGACCTCTAATTAAACATAAAAGAACAAAACCAACCTGTAGATCTTGGATTAAGGATGAAGATTGTGCTAACAGGATGTTACAACAACATCCATTTAAAAATAAGACAGTCAACGGGAGATCAGTATCCTTGCTGTCTGCGTCTGCTGGAGGCAGTGGGGGAGGGAGTTAGCTTCCTCGCTTGGTCCCTCTGGCCTTCCATCCAGAGACACGCTCTGCCTAATCAGTGCATGGTTGCCAGTTGGCCCGAGGCAGAGAAAAAAGAAATGATTCCTGCTGTCTGCAATCCATCCTGTTACTGCTCCTCTGGAGATCCAGGTGTTCAAGACCTTGGGCAGGGCTCTGGCTTTCCTCTATGACCATCTTCCAACATGTCCCCACTCTGTCAGGCCCTGTTCATGAGCTGTTTCTCATTGTAACCCTGCAGGCCATCCATCCCCTGTGCTCTCCTTCTTTGCTGTGTTAACTGAGAACTTCCAGGACTCTCCTTCATCTTCCAGCCCTCGCCCTCTCCTGCTTCTCCCTGACCACACTCAACCTCATTCCTGCCTCCTGCTTAGAGGATGAGAGCTCCCATCTCCACTCAAGACCACACTTTTTGTGTCTTGGCCTCTCCTGATGCTCGTATGCACTTCTCATCTATTCTCTCCATCCCACCCCCTCCCGCACTCTGAGTGCTGGAAGGTCAGGGACTGATTTCTTACTTAAGGCTTATTGTTCAATAATGTCTTATTCCTATCCTCATGCTCAAAATAGCCTTCAGTAAATGTTTGTTTGATAATTGAGTACTGCTGCTGCTGCTAAGTCACTTCAGTCGTGTCCGACTCTGTGCGACCCCATAGACAGCAGCCCACCAGGCTCCCGTGTCCCTGGGATTCTCCAGGCAAGAACACTGGAGTGGGTTGCCATTTCCTTCTCCAGTGCATGAAAGTGAAAAGTGAAAGCGAAGTCGCTCAGTTGTGTCTGACTCTTCGTGACTCTTCAAATCCATATCGTTAAATCTGGCCTCTTCTTGATGGCTCATATACCAGTTGGCATCTGTGTGATGTGACAAGAGCAGCCCAGACTCAAGGTGTCCAAAATTGAAGCCATTTTTTTTTTTTCTTCAATTGGCATGAGTTTACTGTCCTCGTTGCTTGGCGCTCATCATAGAAAGCTAAACTTAAGATTGGCTTCTCTTGACCTAACGGGTGTCCATGGGCGTCCAGAGACTCAGTCCCACTGCAGGTACCACTTGTTCCCTGCTAGAATTCAGTGATGGGTTCCAGGCGAGTCTTGAGCCCAGAACCTGGTGCATGGAGCTGAGAAATGGCTTTATGTTCCAGCCATAGGACGTCAGGGAAAGACAGAGTTAGGGGTCCACCAAAACCCCATATCTCTGTTTGTGTTGCCAAATGAATAGAGAAGGACAGGATTCCCCCTCCATCATAGTATCCAGATCTCCCCAGTACCAGTAATAATTTGGCAAGTAAAGATTCCGAGGTCACTCTTATTTATGGTGGAAGCCTCACCTATTATAGACACCTCTGCAAATTGAAACAATAATTCTCCCAGTTAATAGAAAATAACGATCACAAAATTACTACACAAAAGGTGTCTATAAGAGGACGTAAATGGTGTAGTCTTTGAGACAGAGAAGCCTCCCATTCTTCAGTAACACTCAATAGTGAAGACTATACAATACTCTTGGAGAGGGCAATGGCAACCCACTCCAGTACTCTTTCCTGGAAAATCCCATGGACTGAGGGGCCTGGTGGGCTGCAGTCCATGGGGTCATTAAGAGTTGGACATGACTGAGCGATTTCACTTTCACTTTTCACTTTCATGCATGGGAGAAGGAAATGGCAACCCACTCCAGTGTTCTTGCCTGGAGAATCCCAGGGACAGGGGAGCCTGGTGGGCTGCTGTCTATGGGGTCACACAGAGTCGGGCACGACTGAAGCGACTTAGTAGCATACAATACTCTAAGGCAGACAAACAGACTCACTCCTTCAAAACTTAAACTCAGTATGAGGAGTGGCTGGGGAGGGAATCCCAGACTCCACTTCTGGACCATTATCATAAAGAACTTTAAAAATATGAAAAAGAATATTATATTTCTGGCTGAATGGGCCAGCTCAGTTCCCAAATTTAATAAAGATCAAATAAAGCCACTAATAAAACCATTAATCAAGTCTAAGAAAATAGGGTTTGGGGAATCAGCATTCTCTGTTGAGGACAGCTTAACCTCACACCCTTGCTTTCCCAGGAAAAGGCTATAAATAAATGATTGGGGTTGATGGATTCACAAAGCATCTGCTTTTCTTTTTCTTTTTTGCTTTTCTCTCATTGCTGTTCATGGCTCTAGGCTCCCATAAAAGGCCATTTTGTATCTGAGCTGATGAGACAGTGAATCAAGTTATCCTGCTCCACCAGGAACCACGCTGTGTTCCACAGGGGTGGAATCTTCTCCCAGAATCTGAACGGCAGGCTCCCTGCATGGGAGGGATGCAGCTTTGGACAAAACTTGGCTTCCCCAAGGTTCAAACTAGAAGTGAAGGGCCTTCAAAAGTTTGCTGCAGCTGCCGTCATTTATAAATTCCTCTGATTTGGCAGCGCCAGGAGGGTACTGAGTGAGGCCAGGCTCCCCTGACTCAAGCTCAGGCTCACCTTGGCACCAATTTCCATCTCAGGGGGCACAGAGTGGCCGGGAGCTGCAGCTGCCAAGGTCGGGGGAGCAACTGGAACTTGGGGCGTGGAAGAGTGACCATTAAGAGCCTTCTGGACTGCACTGCGGCCACTGTGTTTCTTTCTTTGGGCAGTTAGTTCTTTGCTTTCATTGCCACTTCTCCCTTGCCCCAGGTGCAAGGAAGAAAAGGTTTCCTACATTTCAGCTCTACAAGGATCAAGTCATCACCTGCTGCTGTCACTCAGCCCATGACAGGGAGCCTTAGGGGGACTCAGGGTGGAGGAGGCCAGAGAACACTCTGCACTTCGGGTGAATGGGGCCAACGGCTGTTAGATGCATATCTCAGGAAGAATTTCCATGACTCCAGATCTTACATCTTCCTGTACATAGAAAAGCATGAAAAATCATGAACTTGAGATGTCTGTTCTTTGTGATTAGTAGTAGACTTTTGTTGCTCAACTGCATGTTTTTCCCAGCCAAAAAAAAAAAAAAAAAATGTTCAGATATATTCTGACTCTTCCCCTGTCTCTTTGGAATAGTCCCTCAGAGTTACTGAGAGGCTGTCTCTCAGGCTGTAGTCCTTAGTAAAGTCTCTGAATAAAACTTAACTCCCTTCTCTCACGTTGTGCATTTTTCTCAGTCGACATGGGGACACCCTGCCCTTCACTCTGGAACTAGGCCACCCCACCCACCCCACTGCCTTCTGCCTCAGCGTCCTCCCATCACTGACCCCATAAAGCAACACTCTGCCCAAAGGGCTGCAGTTTGAGTAGACTTTGACTTGTCCTTGAGGATACAGTTTAATGCCACCCGCTGGGACTTCACGACCTACCTCATCTAGGTTAGGCAGTGGTTGTGGTAGCGCCACACCTTCCCTTCTGCAATACTTTGCTTTTCAACCTTGCCGTGGCCTGTTGAACTGTCTCCCTTACCCAACCGGAGGCGCTATGAGGTCAGTGACCTGCTCCCAGTGGCGTCGCGGTGGGCAGAGCCCCAGCCTGCTCCCACGGTTTCCTCTGCCTGCGTGCCACCTCTCGAGTGGGTTCTGGGGGGCTGGGCCAGTGCTCACCCTCCTGCTCCCTGTGGGGGCCCTGGCAGGCCAGGCCAGGCCCACCAGAGCTATGTGACTCGCGTGTGGTTCAAGGAGGTCCCTTGATCACATGAATACTGAAGACTAGCGGCTGGACAACGGCTCTAGGAAGTCAAGTCTCTGGGAGCCTGTGGAGGTGACTCTAAGTTCAGAAGGGAGGAGGGAGTTCGGTTACTGCCCTAGGTCTCTGGGTGGAAAGGTTCATCGTGGTAGCGGGGATGCGGAGGTGTTGGAGCTGCACCTAGATCATCACCCCATAACCCACTGCTAAAGCCTTCTTCACCATTGCTCAAGGTGGGGCTCTGCCTCTGTTCTGTCCCACTGATGTATTTGTTTATGACGACACCACAGTGTCTTCAAAGTACTGTTGTTTACAGTGAGTCTTGAAATCAGGGAGTGTTGGTTACCTGATCTGGCCTTTTTTTCACAATTATTTTGGATATCCTAAGCCTTTATTTTTATGTATGAATTTTATAATCAGTTTGTCAATATGTACAAATTTTTTATGGAGATTTTGATTGGAATTACATTGGATTAATTTGGAGAAAGATGATATTTTAATGATATTGAGCCTTCTGATGCATGAATATGACGCATGTCTCCTTTAAATTCTCTCAACAGTGTTTCATAATTTCCAAATCTTCAGATTTATCCCCAGTGCTTAATATTTTCTAATGCTATTATAAGTAGTATATTAAAATTTTCAATATATGATTTTATTGTTAATATATGGAAATATGATCAGGGTTTTTTTTGTATATCAGTCTTGTGTCCTACAAATGTATTAAACTCATATTCAGTAACTAAAAAAAATCCATTGGATTTTTTTACATAATCATGTCATCTGTGAATAGAGAGTTTTACTTCTTCCTTTCCAATCTGCATGCTTTTTTCCCCCCATTGGATTGACTTGAACCTCCAATGCAATGTTGATGGAAATAGTGAGAATGAACATCCTTGTCTTGTTCTTGATTCAGGAGAAATATATTCAGTTATTTATTCTCCACTGAATATGATGTTATTGTAGTTTTTTTGTGAATATCTTTAATCAGATTGAAGAAGTGCTCTTCTTTCTAGTCATACTTTGCTGAGTGTTTTTTTAAAATCAGGAATGGATGTTAGATCTTTTCAAATACATCTGTTGAGATGAACTATGGTTTTTCTGTTTCAGTTTATTAATATGGAGATTACATTTGTTGATTTTTGAATGCTATACCAATCTTGCATTCCTGGGATAAACCTCACTTGGTCATGATATATTATTCTTTTGTGTATTGTGGAATTTGACTTACTAAAATTTTGTTAAGAATTTTTATATGTATAATCACAAGGGATATTGAGCTCTAGGTTTATTTTTTTTTTTTTTCTGGTTTTAATAGCAGAGTAATGCTGGCTTTATGGACTTCCCTGGTGGTTCAGTGGTAAAGAATATGCCTGTCAATGCATGGTTTTGATCCCTGGTCTGGGAAGATCCCCTAGAGAAGGAAATGGCAACCCACTCCAGTATTCTCACCTGGGAAATCCCATGGACAGAGGAGCTGGCAAGCTATAGTCCATGGGGTCTCAAATAGTTGGACACAATTTAGCGACTAACAACAGCAGTAACAGCAATGCAGGCTTTATACAATCAATTGGGAAGTATTCCCTCCTCCTCAGTTTTTTGGAACAATTTGAGTAGTATTGGTATTATTTTTTTCCTTGAATTTTTGGCAGAAGAAATTAGTGTATTCATCTGGGTCTGGAGTTTTCTTTGTAGAAAAACTGTAACCACAATTCTGTTTTCTTAATAGATATAAGGATAAATAAATTATCTATTTCTTTTTGAGTGAGCTTTGGTAGTTTCTTTCAAGAAATTTGCCACTTCATCTAAATATTCAAATTTATTGGCTAATTTAGAAAACTATTAATTTCTAAGAGTTTCTGTAACAAATCACCATGCCTTAAAACAACAAAAATATATTGTCTCATGGCTCTGGAGGGTAGACATCCAAAATCAGGGTGTTGGTAGCATTGGTCCCTTCTAGAGGATCCGAGGGAGAACCTGTCCCATGCTTCTCTCTAAGCTTCTAGTGGTTGCAATCCTGGGCATTCCTTAACTTGTAGATGCTTTACCCCAATCTGTTCCTCCCATCTATGCGTGATCTTCTTCCTGTGTGTCTCTATGTTCAAATTTTCCTCTTAGATGGACACTGATCATTGGATTTAGGGCTCAACCCAATCCAGTATGACCTTATCTTAACTAGATTATATCTGCAAAGACCCTATTTCCTTAAGGTCACATTGATGGATGTCAAGCGCCTGTGTGTGTGCTCAGTCGCTTCAGTTGTGTCTGTCTCTCTGTGACCTCATGGACTGTAGCCCTCCAGGCTCCTCTGTCCATGGGATTCTCCAGGCCAGAATACTGGAGTGGGTTGCCATGCCCTCCTCCTCCAGGGGATCTTCCCCACCCAGGGATGAAACCCATGTCTGTTAGCCTTCTGCATTGGCAGATGGGCTCTTTACCACCAGCACCAACTGGGCAGCCCTGGTGTCAGGTCGACAGGAACTTTTGAGAACATTATTCAACCTTATCTTACTTTTATTACCTGTAGAATCTATAGAAATGCCTCTTCTTTCACTCATGATTTTGGTAACTTGCAACGTTTTTCTCTTTCTCATTTTCTGATGAGTTTGATTAGACATCTAATAGTATTATTGCTATTTTCCCCTAAGGAAATGGCTTTGGTTTCATTCTATTGATTTTCTGCTTTCATTTTTTATATTTCTATTATTTCCTTTCTTCTACTTACTTTGGGCTTAATTTTCTCTTGTTTTCTGACAGTTCTATCAGTTTTTCATTCATGTAATTTAAAGCTTTGATATTTTGGCCATAAATGGCTACAATTTTTATATCCATGTGAGGAAATGACTGATTTATTGTTACGAAAAAGTCATTTTTGAGAATGGTAATTTTTGTTGTTGTTGTTCTGAAATCTACTTTATCTGACTTTCATTTAGCCTGTGCAACTTTCTTTTGCTTATTGTTTAGTGTTAGCAAGGTTTATCTTTTTTCCATCCTTTTATTTTTGATGTATTTGTCTCTGTATTTAAAATGTTTTTCTTATAGGCAGCATGTAAATGAGGTATGGCTTTTTCATCTAATCTATCAATTTCTGCCATTAATTGAGAGGATAGTGAAAAAGTTGGCTTAAAGCTCAACATTCAGAAAACAAATATCATGGAATCCAGTCCCATCACTTCATGGCAAATAAATGGAGAAACAGTGGAAACGGTGACAGATTTTATTTTATTATTATTTTAATTTTATTTTTTATATTTTTAATTTATCTTAACTGGAGGCTAATTACTTTACAATATTGTTGTGGTTTTTGCCATACATTGAGATGAATCAGCCATGGTTATACA
>SJYA01005839.1:0-23657 GCA_006410615.1 Neotragus moschatus | reverse complement strand
AGTCTTGTATTTGTTGAGACACCTTCAGTCAGAATGTCTTCCCAGGCTCAGTCATCCTCAGAACTCTATCTGGGGCTGTTTCAATCAGTATTGTGTGAGTGTGGATTTAAGGAGAAATGTGTCTCATTTAATCAGAATTTTTCTATTAAGTTATATGTTGAAAATATTTACTTATAATTAACATAATTTCTTCTGATTGTCAGATAAGTGCGTTGTACTGGTTTTAATTGACTTCTGGACTAAGATAAACTTAAGTTTGGGTCTTGACTCGACCAGTTTCTTGTGTGACCTTGGGCAGGTCACATCCTTCTCAATATCCTTATCTGTACAATGGGTATAGTACCCACATCTTAGAATTATTGTGAGACTTGCATGAGAATGGGGGTTTTCCAGGTGGCTCACTGGTGAAGAATCTGCAGGAGATGGAGGAGACGTGGGTTTAATTCCCTAGGTTGGGAAGATCTGGAGGAGGACATGGCAACCCACCCCAGTACTCTTGCCAGGGGAAATCCTGTGGACAGAGGAGCCTGGCGGGCTGCAATCCGTGGGGTCACAAAAGAGCTGGACACGACTGACTGAGCAGGCACACGCGCAGATGCTTAATGGGTTACAGACACTTTTCCTAGGCTTTGAGGAACTGGAGTACATGTATGTCCCCACATCCCCTTGGGTGATACCATTAAAAGCAAACAACTAAAAGACCTATTGAACTCACTGCCAATAGTATGGAAATCATATGTGGTGTGAGCAAACACTAAACACATCCAGTCTTGCTATCAATCAATGTTTTGTTACCTAAGGGACTGAGTCATTCTTGGNCACATCCCCTTGGGTGATACCATTAAAAGCAAACAACTAAAAGACCTATTGAACTCACTGCCAATAGTATGGAAATCATATGTGGTGTGAGCAAACACTAAACACATCCAGTCTTGCTATCAATCAATGTTTTGTTACCTAAGGGACTGAGTCATTCTTGGCTTTCTCGTTAACATCAGGTGCTATGGCATACAGGTTTGTTTATTGATTCACCAAATATTTATTGGTCCATAGTGTGGTTTTCCTTCCTGAAAAGGATTCCGCCATATTGCCTGCAATATTTCATATGTTGTGTGAAAGGAGAGATGGTCCGGAGTCCTATGGGGCATGAAATTGCTGAGGACAAGGAGTGTCGTGTCTTCCCTACTGGGCTGTCTTCACAAGGCTCCCAACTCCCGCCACTGCAGTGCCTGGTGTTCAGGAGATGTTCACTCACATGTGGAATGTGTAAGAGAGTGAAGGATGGCAAACAGAGGCAGAAACACACGTTCCCAGTTTACCCCGTGACTCTTCTTACAGTGAGTTTATTTAGCACCAGCACATCCATTTGTAGGTGCTTTGAAAGTGAAAGTGTTCGTCACTCAGTCGTGTCTGACTCTTGCGACCCCATGGAACGTAGCCTGCTAGGCTCCTCTGTCCATGGAATTCTCCAAGCAAGAACACTGGAGTGGGTTGCCATTCCCTTCTCCAGGGGATCTCCCCGACCCTCGGATGGAACCTGGGTCTCCTGCATTGGCAAGTGGGTTCTTTACCATCTGAGCCACCAGGAAAGCCCCTGCTTTGAAACAAACAAAAACATACCTTATCAGAAGCATTCGTAATTAGCAGCCTTAGATGAGGAACAAAATTGGGCACATCCAGTCTCTTCCGTTTTGTTCATCCTTTCTTTTTCCTCTCCTTTCCTTGTGTTCCCCTTCCTTTCCAGCAAGGCTTGGAAGTCAGCTGAACATTGTAGGTAGTTCCATTTCTTAATCGTCAACTATGTGAAGTATAGTAATCTCTTGGGTGTTGGCAGAGCCAGAGTTCCTTTGGGCCAGCACATTTCTAGTCTGAAGCACAAGGAGAAACAAATGATGCTATGGGTGGTCATTGATGGGGCAGGGGGCGGGGGGCAAGCATGACCCAGTGGTGATTCCTGCTTAACAAACCTGAGTGTGTTTCAGGAGCATAAGGGCAGGAGCTCCAGTCAGTGGCGGAGCAGGTAGCCGCGTCAGGGAGGCCTCAGGGACGAGTGTATTAGCGCCAACAGCTGTTGTAACAAATGACCACGGACGCAGTGGCTTAAAACAAAACCCACATTTATTTTCACGATTCTGGAGATCAAAAGTCCAACATGGGTTTCCCTGGGCCAAATTCAAGATGGTAGCATGGCTGCATTCCTTCTGGAGGCTCCAGGGAGCATCGGTTTTCTTGCTTTTCCAGCATCTAGAGGCCACCTACATTCCATGGCCCCGACCTCGGGGGTTCTTCCGTCTTAAGAGCCAGACACACATCACTCTGATTTCTGCTTCTGTGGTCACATCTCGTTCTTTGACTTCGGCCTTCCTGCCTCCCCCTTAGAAAGACTTATAAGACTAGTCACCCATCCAGACAGTCGAGGATCGCCTCCCCACCTCGGCATCCTTAACACCATCTTTGGAGTCCCTTTAGCCATGAAAAAGATGTCCAGGTTCTGAGGATTAAAGGTTGTTATTTGCTTACCACGAGGAGACTGGAGTTTACAACACAGCTCTGTCACTTACTGGCTGTGGGCATTTAGCTAAGTCATGACTGTTTAGAATCTGTTTCCTCTTCTATGGGTACAGCAATGAACCTNTAATATATATGAAAAGACCTGATAGACTTTCTTTTAGATGATTTTGAGTGTGACTCAAAGCAAAAGGAAAGAGAGAAATTTATTTGCTCCCTTCAGAAGTTATCAGATCTTAGCCAAGTGTTTTGGGCAAGGGTGAATTGAGTTCTGTTGATCTGATTCTGAATTTGTTCCCCTTTTTTGTTCGTGAATCTCTTCAACACATATTCTTGTTTACCTGGTTTTCCCTAGAGGCCCTGTTAGGAAGTTGTTAAACTTCATTAACAAATATTTGCCGAGTGGCCGTCCTATGCCCGGCCCTTTGGTAGAAGGCCCAGAGGTGAGCGAGTGTGGGCACCAGAGGAGCAGAGGTGATTTCAGCTTAGAGCGTGAGGAGGGAGCACAAAGATGAGACGGACTGCGAAGCAGGGGGAAAATGAGCGCAGGACCGCGTCAGGGGCCCAAGGACCTGACTCAGGTCAGCAGCGTCCGTGTGCCTCTCGGTCCTGCAGAGACAAGAGCAAAAGGACACGAACCATTCAGCCCAGGCAGTGTCTGAGGTTTCCCTCCTGGCTCTCCCTAGAAGTCCAGGGTTGTCCTGCCTTGGAGGTCGAGTCAGACTAGAGATGCTGAGGCTCCAGAGTGAGGGACAGCCTGTTGCTTTTAATTAAGGGGCATGTCCTCATCATGGCCCTGAAGAGTTTCTGCATGTTTGATGCAAGTTTGGCGGAAATCGAACCTGTGGTCTTTGAAAGCGTTTCCTGCCAAAAGGCTTCTGTTCTGTCTGTGTGGCTCATCTCCTTGTTGATACCGATTTGCATTTGCATCTGTTAGTGTCTCAGGTGATTAGACTGAAAGGTGGGGGAGGAGCTGGGCAAGCAAAGTAAACACTGATGCCCCCAACCCCGGTCTACTCCCCTCTCCCACTGAAACTGCTCCTGCATATTAGGAGTGAAAAGGCATGGATATTTGCTGGAGATAAAGGGACATCCACAGAAACTCACAGAATAATATACCTTTTGACACTGAGCAAGTACAAAAGTTAAATAACAAGAGTGCTCTTTTACTGATGATGGACACTGTAAACAGCGTTCTAACTTTCTTCCTCTAGGTAAAGCAGCATTTCCTCAGCAGATGGTGTATTATCTCTCTTCTCTTAAGTTCCTTACCTTTGACTGGATCTTCTTTCTCTAAATTTTTCTAGGCTGTTCAGCTTGACCCTGAAGAAACTCGTCATGCTAAAAGAAATGGACAAAGATCTTAACTCCGTGGTCATCGCTGTGAAGCTGCAGGTGAGTTGAGCAGGATTGTTTGCTCAGGGCCCACGGAAGCTGGATAACCTTGTGTCCATGTCAGGGCTTCAGAGATGCTGGTAGGAGACCAGCATCCTTTGCTGAGTCCTTCACTCAGCAAAGAAGATGCAACTGTGGGAAGGCAGTCCAGCTCACGTCACACTGAATCCCAGTTCTGCCCCTTAGTTAAAGCAGTCTTTTTAGGTCTCAGTTTCTTTGTCTGAAGGATAAAAGTGGCTCTCCTTGCCCTGCCTATTAACAGGATTAGCATGAAGATCAAGAAATTCAGAAATTACTAGGATGGCAAGTGTAGGTTTCGGTCTTATTCCTGGGATTTCTGAGTATAAGCAGATATATGGGTTGGGGAGACAGCTTTGGTGGTTTTCCACAGGGTGAAAGAAATTTATAGGTTATTATTTCAGGCTTGACAGTTTAAAATTTACTGGGATATTTCATCTTCTGAGTAATCCCCACATTTAATTCCTTGAACTCACTCAGTATCTCCAAGGGACCCAAAATATTTCACCAAGATTCATATTCTAAGCATTCTGGAATTTCAGTTTCAGGAGAAACTGAGCTCCAGAAAGGTCAAGGGGTCTGTTTGTTGCCAGGTGATTTCCAAGTGGTAGAAGTAGAAAGCAGAGAGCCATCGCGTGTGTGGTAGTTAAACGGCAACACAGGACCTTCCTTAACCGATGCCTTTTTAATGACGGGCCCCTCTACCTCACTGAGAGTCTGAAGAGCCTCTGGATCCATGAAATGATGGAATTCTCCAGCTTAAAATCAGTGTATTTGTGATTCATGGAGTTCTGCTTCTTGGAGAAATAGTGAGCTGAATGCCACTCCCTACTAACCAGGATGTTTGGTTACTGGCTCACTGGTTATGCAGCAGTTTTTTGGCTTCATTAAAACCTACGTCTGTCGCATTTTCGTAGTACATGAACCATATGCTGAAGTCCTCAGTTCTCTTTCTGAGATAAATATATTATATTAATTTAGTCCTTGAAAGCTGAAACATTTGGGACTTCCCTGGTGGTCCAGTGTAGCACTAAGACTGCACCCCCCCCCCCACCCCATGCAGGAGGCCCAGGTCAGGGGGCTGGATCCCGCCTGCCACAACTCAAGTCCCGAATGCTCCGACTGAAGAGCCCCAGTGGGCAACAGACCTGGTGCAGCTATGGGAATACAGACACATTAAAAAGCCACTTGAAACATTTGAATTACTCCTGATTTCTGCCTGTCGCTTACATTGAAACTCCCTGTTCATCTCGGTGCATAGTGATTTTGGTCACTATGTTGTGTCCAACTCTTGCAACCTCGTGAACTGTAGCCTGCCGGGCTCCTCTGGCCATGGAATTCTCCAGGCAAGAATACTGGAGTGCGTTGCCATTTCCTTCTCCAGGGGATCTTCCCAGTGCAGGAACTGAACCGTCTATTGCATTGCACAGAGGAGCCTGGTAGGCTGCAGTCCATGGGGTCGCTAAGAGACAGACACAACTGAGCGACTTCACTTTCACTTTTCAGATTCTTTACCATCTGAGGCACCAGGGAAGCCCTTTAGTCACTAAGTTGTGTCCAACTCTTGCAACCCCATGAACTGTAGCCCGCCTGGCTCTTCTGTCCATGCGGTTTTCCAGGCAAGAATACTGGAGTGAGTTGCCATTTCCTTCTCCAGGTGATCTTCCCAGACCCAGGGATTTTTAACCCAGGTCTCCTGCATTGGCTGGCAGATTCCCTACCACCTAAGCCACCAGAGATAATTCCTCCCAATTCTATGAGACGTTTCCAGACACCATGAGTTGAAAAAGCAAGTGAGGGGCTGTGATGGGCAAGTGGAAACCTGTGGTGTCTTTTCCTCCTTTCCCAATTTCGCACTCGTTTCTAGGTCACGGGCAGTGTTCCAGTTTTCAGGAATTATTTCCTTTGCTAAAAGCCAGTGCTTTCCAGTGCAAACTCTGTTGGTGTGGTTTGGAAAGTTCCCTGCTGTTTTTGCCTTCCCTGCAGTTAAATGGCTTTGCCAAAAGAAATAATTTCTTTTCTTTCCTAATCAAATATTTAACATTCTGTAAAATTTTAAATTATACCCAAAAACTACAAATATCTGAAATTTTTTGCTTGACTTCCAAGCAGCTGAAAGTAATTACAGATGTTAACACATTCATTTATCCAGTCACTTATTTATTCATTTACACATTCATCTAATAAATATTTATGGAGCACCTGTTATAGGCTAATTGTTTTTCTAGGCACAGGGGATTCAGCAGTGAACAAAACAGACCCAAACTCCTGCCTTTAAGGACCTTTACCTGCTGATAGAGCAGCTGTCCTCAGAATAGGGTCTGCAGAGCCTGGGCTCCCCAAGACCCCTCACAGGATACAGGAGGTCAAAACTGTTCTCATGATAGTACTGTGACTTTACTTGGCCTTTCCACCTTGTTGACATTTGCACTGAAGTTACAAGAGCAATGGTTGATGAAACTGTTGCAGGAAGTGGGACCTCCTCCACGGACCGAGAGCAGGCTCTTGTCTAAGACTCGGAAATGGATTGTCCGAGGAGATACACGTGCTGAGAAAGCAAACTTTATTGGGAAGAGATGCCTGGGCGGAGAGCAACAGGGTAAGGGAACCCAGGAGGACCACTCTGCCATGTGGGTCGCAGCCTTGGGTTTTATGGTGATGGGATTAGTTTCCAGGTTGTCTCTGGCCAATCATTCTGACTCAGGGTGCTTTTGGGGGGGCACATGCATCGCTCAGCCAAGATGGATTCCAGCAAGGGGGACCCGGGACGTTGGTACGACATATAGTCTGGTGTCTCGTTTTGACCTTGCGCAAACTCTTCCGGTGGGTGCTGGCTTGTTAGTTCCGTGTTCCTTACCAGGACCACCTGTCATAAAATAACTCCTGCGAGTGGCTGCTATGGCCCCTGGCCAGGGTGGGCAGTTTCAGTCAGTGTGTCCTCTAACAAAACGGCTGGCCCTTCCTCCACACCAGGCGGTCTCCCCAGCGTGTCAGCAGTCATCATGTGTCCACCATCGCAGACTGCAAGGAAGCGGAGAAAGGCCAGGTTTGCTTAAGAATGTCCTTGAAGAAGGACAGTGAGAATTGTTCATTTATTTTGTCTCAGCCCTGGAGCACATGCCTTCTGAATAGTCTGCGTGATGAGATGGAAACATGCACACAGCGCTCCCGCTTCACGGAGGAAGCTGCCTGACGACTGAGCTGTGTCTTGAAGTAGCTGCTATTTCACAGAGCACCGTTAGTATCGAAAAAAGGGCTTACAGACAAACTGTTATTCAGACTCAGGAATTTGGAAGATTGTTTCTTGAAAATGAACAATGTGAGCCTGTCACTTCGAGGGGAGACAACTGAGAATATTTTTTGGCCAGTAAAATAAATGACATTTGAGTTTTCAAGTGAAGATTAGAATTATATATGTGTGTGTGTGTGTATACATGTGTGTGTTTATATATGTATGTATATACATGTGTATACATGTGTGTGTTTATATATGTATGTATATACATGTGTATACACACACACACACCCATTGGACCACCAGGGAATGCCCAACAATCCACCAAGAATTTCTCTATTTAAAAAAAGCATTTCAAACACTAGTAACCTAATTTTTAATACATTAAGACTCATGAATGGGTATTTTTATGTGTCATAAGTAATGGTACTATGAAGGTGAAAGTTTTAGCTGCTTAGTTGTGTCTGACTCTGTGACCCCATGGACTATGGACCACCAGGCTCCTCTGTCCCTGGAACTCTCCAGGAGTGTGTAGTCATTCCTTTCTCCAGAGATCTTCCCAACTCAGGGGTCAAACCTGGGTCTCCCACATTGCAGGCGGATTCTTTGCCATCTGAGCCACCAAGCCAATCCCAAATGTCAATGGTACTATAGTATCAGACACAAACTGTTTTGCTTCTATACTGCAAATGAAGATATACGATTCTGCAGATTTTAAAAGATACTGAAGATAATTTTGAATTTGGACCCAAGCTGGTAGTGCCTGGCACCTGGAAGAAGCAAATTCTGGGACCCATGAGGGGCCGAATCTTTGCTAGAGGGCAGTAAAGACGAGACGAGTACTGTGCTGGGCTCTGAAAGTGCCAGAGCTGGCTGTGCCCTTGTAAGCGGCTCTGCATCTGCGTCCTCTTTCCCCCGCAGACGGGTTCACGTTCACGAGTTTGCGGTTCCGATAATGGATTTGGGATGGAAACGTTTATGGGTATTTACACCACACGTTTAGATAGTGAGAGTTCAGATAATGAGGGCCGCTGCTGTTGGGGGGCGGTGATATGTCCCAGTCGGGGTGGGGGGGACAAACAAATAAAATATGGAGTCAAGAGGATGGAGCACACCCAGGGCCGGAGGAAGTCACCAGTCATATGTGGTGGTCACAGGTGGCCTCACTGAGAGGATGGCTTTCATGCAGGGACTTTGAAGAAGGTGAGGGAGGAAGCTGTGCAGATACCTGGAGGAGCACTGTGGGCGGAGGGAGAAGCCAGGGCAAGGCCCTGAGCAGGGAGGTGCTGGCAGGATGCAGAGAAGGGAGGAGCTGGAGGGGAGTGAGAGGAAGAGGCGGGGAGGGCAGGAGATCGGGGGTGGGGTGTATGCCAGGCTGGGAAGGTCTCTGGCTTTTATTCTGTGTGAATTGGAGGGTTTGGATTTTCTGTTTATGTTTTGGTGCTCCGCAGCATTTGTTGTTCAGTCACTCAGTCGTGTCTGACTCTTTGTGACCCCACGGACTGTAGCATGCCAGGCTTCCTGTCTTCACCATCTCCTGGAGCTTGCTCAGACTCAGTGCTGTTGAGTCGATGATACCATCCAACTGTCTCATCCTCTGTCATCCCCTTCTCTTCCTGCCTTCAGTCTTTTTCTCAGCATCAGAGTGTTTTCCAGTAAGTCAGCAGTTCACATCAAGTGGCTAGAGTATGGGGGCTTCAGCTTCAGCATCAGTCCCCTAAGTGAATATTTAGGATTGATTTTCTTTAGGACTGACTGGTTTGATCTTGCAGTCTGCGGGACTCTCAAGAATTTTCTCTAGCACCACAGTTTGAAAGCGTCAATTCTTTGATGCTCAGCCTTCTTTATGGTCCAACTCTCACATCCATACATGACTCCTGGAAAAAACAAAGCTTTGACTAGACGGGCCTTTGTTGGCAAAGTAATGTCTCTGCTTTTTAATATGCTGTCTGGGTTTGTCATAGCTTTTCTTCCAAGGAGCAAGCATCTTCTAATTTCATGGCTGCAGTCACCATCTGCAGTGATTTTGGAGCCCAAGAAAATAAAGTCTGTCACTGTTTCCAGTGTTTCCCCATTCCCCAGCCAAGGATCAAACCCATACTCCCTGCACCCCTGCATTGGAAGTGCAGAGTCTTAACCACTGGACCATCAGGGAGTCCCGACTTGGAGGGTTTTGAACAGGGAAGTGATAGGATTGTTCTGGCTGTTGTGTGGAAAACAGGCTGTCAGTGAGAAAGAGGAATCAAGAAGATCAGCTGATAGGCTCTGACAGCGATCCTGACAGGAGATGAGGCGGCACCCGACCTCTGGCCTCAGCAACTGGAAGGGTGGAGATGCTTTTAAGTGAGGTGGGGAAGCCTGTGGGTGAAGCTGGTTTAGGGGGAAAGATCTAGAATTCAGCCCATCACGTTGTCTGTGGTTGCTGTTAAACATCCTAGGAGAGATATTGAATAGACAGTTGACTGCGAGTTTAGAGTTTGGGAAAGTGCGGTCTGGGAGAAAGACAGTTTGGAGAGTCGTCAGCTTATCTGAGACCAGAAGATGGATGAACTCTTCGGGACTAGAGGGAGTGGATACAGAGAAGAGAGCTTGTCTAGAGATCGAGGCCGAGGGACTCCATCACTGGGACATCAGGAAGGAAAGGAAAGACCTGACCTGGGGACCAGGAAAGAGCAGCTGAGGGCGAGAGGAAATCCAGGAAAGTGTGGTGTGCGGGAGGCCACAGGAAGGAAGAGGGCCCGGAGGCGGAGTGACGGGCCTTATCAGAACTCAGATCAGTGGAGGAAGAGGAGGCCCTGTGGGGGTTCTCAGAGACTCTGAGGATGGCAGCAGTGGTGGGAATGGTGCAGGTAGGAGGGCTGATGGAGCGCAGCTAGGAGACAACGAGAGAAGTCTTCAAGAGCAAAAATAGACAGCTCTTGAGGAGTTTGCTATAACAGGAAGGCAAGGTGTGAGGCAGTACCCAGCAGGCCATGTGGGGGCAAGAGAGGGGTTTTTTTTAATGAGAGAAATATCAGTAGCCTGTTTGCTAATGGAAATGACCCAGAAGAGAGAGCAAAGGTGACTATGGGACAGGAAAGAATGACCGGGAGAGCCTCTTGGAGTCAGTGAGCAGGAGGTGAGGGGTAGGGCGGGGGTGGGGGCCGGAGCCCCCTGCTGTGACCAAGGGGAGGAAATGCGGGCCACACAGACGTGGCCGGAGCTCCTGTGCCCAGGACTCTCTTCCCGCCACTTCAGTTTTCTCCACACAGTGGGCATCAGGGCTGTTAGCTCAGCATGAAGGCAGCGGTGGGCAGGTGTTGGGGACGTGAGGATGGAGTGAAGGGGTGAATGCCCAGACTGGGGAAAATGCAGTGTGATCACTGGGCAGCCCCGCAGGCCCACGTCACGTTTGGGATCATAAAGGCAAAGTCAGAACAGAGAGCAGATCATCTGATTCTCTCCAGGCATGTTCAGCTCGTGCCGCCGGATTTATATAGCACTGGAATCTGCCTGGTGAGCGCAGAGAACAGCAGCGGGCAGAGGCCCTCGGGGCTGGGCAGGGACCGCTTGTCCAGACGGTGGCATTTCAGCCGAGCAATGAGCAGAGGGGACAGCGGGCGTGAGAAGGAGTGAAACACGGGAGGATCAGTGGGTTGTAGGCCTGGTGGGTTTGAAGGATTGTTGTTGACACGCCAGAGAGAATGAGCTCGAAAGAACAGGAAGTGGGGATCAGAGACTAGGCCATGTGACAGAAGATTCAGTCGTCAGTATCAGTAATGATAAGGTCCAGAGTGTCATCAAGTGGGTGCAGGACTCGGACAAGGATGGGGATGAGACCCCTGGTAGAGGGGTTTAAAGGCGGGGATGTCCGAAACTGCACGCGTCCACACCATGAGCTGTCAGGGCGGGAGGGGTGCTGGGGAGAGGAACAGCGCGTGATAGACTGAAGTCAGAAAACGAGCATGGGGCCTGCTTGATCCATCGGCCAAGAATCTGCCTTCCAGTACAGGGGGCGTGGGTTTGATCCAGGAACATTCCACATGCTGGGGTGCAGCTAAGCCCATGGGCCACAACTCCCGAAGCCTGGTGGTACCTTAGAGCCCATGCTCTGCAACAGGAGAAGCCACCGCAGAAGACCTCGCATCACGAGAGAAAGCCCAAGCACAGAAATGAAGACCCAGCATGCCAAAATTTAATTTTTTAAAAAAGACTCAGTGCAGCCAAAAATAAATGCTCCTTGGAAGAAAAGCTATGACAAACCTAGACAGAGTATTAAAAAGCAGAGACATTACCTTGCTGACAAAAGTCCGTATAGTCAAAGCTATGGTTTTTCCAGTAGTCATGTATGGATGTGAGAGTTGGAGGATAAAGAAGGCTGAGCACCAAATAACTGAAGCTTTTGAACTGTGATGTTGGATAAGATTCTTGAGAGTCCCTTGGATCAAACCAGAGTCCACACAGATCAAACCAGTCAGTCTGAAAGGAAATCAATCCTGAATATTCATTGGAAGGACTGATGCTGAAGCTGAAGCTCCCATACTTTGGCCACCGATATGAAGACCTGATTCACTGCAAAAGACCCTTATGCTGGGAAAGACTGAAGGCAGGAGGAGAAGGGGACGACAGAGATGGTCGGATGGCATCACCGACTTAATGGATGAGTTTGAGCACTCTGGGAGATGATGGAGAACAGGGAAGCCTGGCATGCTGCAGTCCATGGGGTCGCAAAGAGTCGGACATGACTGAGTGACTGAACAACAACAACAAAAATTTGAAAAAAGAAAGAACAACAACAGCCAAGAAGAGAGGCAGTGGCAGCAACTCAGAGCAGGACTGGGGGGAGGTGGAAGGGAGAGTGTTCTGGAGCTGATGCTGAGGAGCAGGGAGGACTCCCTCCCACCGCCAAGCCCTGCGGTCACACCTAGAAGCAGCAGAGGGGGCAGGGTTTCTCGGCAGTTTTGTGGGGCTCTCCTGTGCCCTGCAAGCTGGTCAGCAGCAGCCCAGGCCTCTCCCCTCTAGAAACATCACACTCACACACACACACTCCACTGATAACAACAAAAAATATCGGTAAACATTGCCAAATGTCTCCTACCCCCGGTTGAAACCACTGCTGTATATAAACCACATTTTGGATTCTTAGCATTTCTCGGATTCATTGTCCAGAGACTTCTTCAATCCTAAGAGCCTAAATAAATTCAGGTGAAAACTTTGTCAAGACTCTTGGTCATAATAGAGGTTACAAAAAGTGTTAACCTAACACATGAAGCAGAGTTTCCTTTATTATTTGTTGTTGTTGTTGCTGTTTAGTTGCTATGTTGTGGATTGTAGCCCACCAGGCTTGTCTGTCCATGCTGATTTCCTAGGCAAGAATACTGCAGTGGTTTCCATTCCCTTCTCCAGGTTATGATTTTTAATTGGCATAATGGTATTCTAATTATAAAAGTATATACATTTAGGAAATATTACATTTAGGAAATTTTTCTTCCAGCATTATACAAAACCTGCATTTTATAAAAGCAAAAATTAGAGATATGTAAGAAACCTAAAAGTTAAAACTAAAAGTTTTTCATTTCGAAAGGCCAACAGCAGAATACCTACTCCAGTATAGGGGAATAACTTCACCACCTTGAATTAGAAAAAGATTTCTTAGCTAGGCCCCAGAATGCACTAATCATTAAAAAAAAGATCAAAATTAAATACTTCATCGAAAGATACTATTAAGAAAATGAATAGGCAAGAAAGTATTTACAGTTCACGTATCTGGCAAATTCTTGTACAAATTTAAAAAACTTACAATCGAGTCACACGATGAACAACACGGACAAAGAAGTTTGATCAGGCTCATCATAAATGGAGATTTACAAACGACCGATAAATGGCTAGGAGGGTGCTACCGGGGATGAGTCACCAGGGAGACGCAAAGTGCCACGGAGTGATCCTCTGCACATGCGCAGTAGAGTCCATGTGTCCTGGACAGACCATGCCCATTGCCCGTGAGATGCGGACTCTGCAGCTGCAGGTGGAAAATAGCACCAGAGCTTTAGAAATAGGTCTAGTCATTTCTCATAAAGCTACAAGTGCGTCTACCCTAAGGCCCAGCCATCTGCCTCCTAGGGGTCCAAGAAAAAGAGGATACCTCCACACAGACTTGTGCAGGAATGGCAGCTTTGGGACTTCCCTGCTAGTCCAGTGGTTGAAAATCCACCTGCCAATGCAACTGGACGCGGATTCGAGCCCCAGCAGGGGAACTAAGGTCCTGCATGTTGCAGGGCAGCTAAGCCCCGTGCACTGCTACTGGAGCCGGAACACCACCACTGGAGGGCCTGTGCACCACAGCAAAAGAGCCCACACACAGCAACCAAGACCTGCTTCAACCAAAAATAAAATAGAAATAAACAAACATGACAATCAGAATGGCAGCTTTAGCCATAGTGATTGCTAACTAGAAACACCCTGAGTGTGAATGTTCAGCAACAGGACAGTGGGAGCCATGCGTGGTACCTTCGTGGGACAGAACTCTGCTCGGCAGTCCAAGGGAATGTGATACACGCAATAGCATGTGTGAACCTCAAACACATTATAGATGTTGGGCAGAAGAAGCCAAACCAAATAGTCCACGCTGTGTGGTTCCAGTTATGTGGAATTGGACTGTGAGGAAGACTGAGCACCGAAGAATTGATGCTTTTGAACTGTGGTGTTGGAGAAGACTTGAGAGTCCCTTGGACTACAAGGAGATCCAACCAGTCCATTCTGAAGGAGATCAACCCTGGGATTTCTTTGGAAGGACTGATGCTAAAGCTGAAACTCCAGTACTTTGGCCACCTCATGCAAAGAGTTGACTCATTGGAAAAGACTTTGATGCTGGGAGGAATTGGGGGCAGGAGGAGAAGGGGACGACCAAGGATGAGATGGCTGGATGGCATCGATGAGATGACTCGATGGCTGTGAGTCTGAGTGAACTGCGGGAGTTGGTGATGGACAGGGAGGCCTGGCGTGCTGCAATTCATGGGATCACAAAGAGTCAGACACGACTGAGCGACTGAACTGAACTGAACTGAACTGAACTTAGAGCAGGAAGGATAGATCTCTGGTGAGAGGGGTCAGCAGCACTCACCTCTGAGAAGGGGTCCAGGATTGACTGAGCTGTGAGGTCCAAGGGATTTTCCCGGAGTGATAGAGATCTTGTACATCTTGATACAGATGCGGGCTACGTGGGTGTAGCGTTTACTAACTCGTCCATCGGAGTGCTGGAGATCTGGTCACTTCACCGTGTTAAATTAAACTTAATTTTTAAAGTAATTTTTACAAATTTACTGTCATTCCTCACCCCTCCGACTGGTCTCTTTTTACTTTGAGGAACAGATTAGCCCAGCTTTATTTTTCTTTAAGAACAAAAAACACTAGGGTGTCTAACCCAGTGCAAGGTTTAGTGGGGACATACTTAAAGCAAAAGTTCTGGGAAAAAAATTGTATCAGAGCTGAGACTGGGAAGGTGAGTTGGCGAGCTGTGTGTGGAAGCATGAGAGAGGACCCAGGAAGAGAAAGCAGCGTGCCGAAAGACCCAGAGAGAGGGCAGCGTGGCCAGTCAGATGGGAGGAGGGCGGCCGAGGAGCCTCGGGGAGAACTGCCATGCTTTGGGGTGCCACCGTGCTGCCTCTCCTTCAGGAGCAGTGGAAAAAGAGACCTCGGGTGCAGTTACGTGTCACTTTAATGTGAAAACACTTTGTAAACAGCATCATGCATGTGAAATCATGTCTACGGGAGCGGCTTGATTCTAATCAAGTACAGCATAGACTGACGGAGTATCTGAGCTGGTCAGACTCTTCGTAGAGCTTAGGTGTTGTTTGCAAGCACAGTATTTCTTTTGGTCTGATTTTTGGTGATGCAGCTGGTGGGCTGCCATCTATGGGGTCGCACAGTCGGACACAACTGAAGTAACACAGCAGCAGCTTTGACCTCTTTTGTCTTGGTTTCAGGGTTCAAAAAGGATTCTTCGCTCCAATGAAATCATCCTTCCAGCCAGTGGACTGGTGGAGACAGAGCTCCAATTAACCTTCTCCCTTCAGGTGAGAGTCTGCTCCATCTTAGGTCATTAATATGCCACGTCCCCCCTGGTCTCAAACAATGCTCTGATCTGGAGATCATTTGATCTGAGAACAGCCCAATGGCTTAATGTCACCTAGAGCTTCTGTGGCCTGCCTGGATGGCCAGAGCCATCTCTGAGGCCACTGCACCACTCGTGCTGAGACCTGGATGGGCTGCTGCAAAGTACACCCATGTCTCATTCTTCTTTTTTTAACTGTAGTTGATTTAAAATGTGTTAATTTGTGCTGTGTGGCAAAGTGACTCCATTTTGTACACACTTACATATACTTGCTCCTTTTTCTTGTTTGTTTCCTATATTATATTCTTTTTCATACTCTTTTCCATTGTGGTTTGTCACAGGACAGTGAATACAGTTCCCTGTGCTATACAGTAGGACCTTGTTGTTTTTCCATCCTGTAGACTAGTTTGCATCACATCCTCTTTCCTTGGACTGGGCTGTTGGCCCCACCATCCTACCACAGTCCTCCCCGTCTCCTCTCCTTAGTAATCTCTGCCCCTGCTCCCCGAAGGAGAGGGTGCTCCTTCAGTCTCATTTTGCCCCCATATTGCAACCTCCGTCCCATCCCTTCTCCTCCTTACCCATCCTCCTATGTCTGTCTCTCCTCGTAACCTCAGTAGCCGAGGTTGAATGCTTGATCACCTGGCAAGGAAAGAGACCATGTTTCAGAACATGTGTGGGCCACCAGCTGCAGAGTGGAAGCGCGGTGCTGGGCAGATGCTCCTCTCACCCCATGACCCCCTCAAACAGAGGGGAGCCAGTGATCCCCATCACCCCCTCATACGGAGGGGAGCCAGGGAAGCAGAGGACGGTGGTGTGTCCTCCAGCAGGACTCGACCCCACCAAGGACGCCCCCTCTGTGACTGACTGTGCCTGGCTCTGTTTTGTGCCCGGCAGTACCCTCATTTCCTGAAGCGAGATGCCAACAAGCTGCAGATCATGCTGCAGAGGAGAAAGCGCTACAAGAACCGGACCATCCTGGGCTATAAGACCCTGGCCGTGGGGCTCATCAACATGGCGGAGGTGAGAGAGGGCGGACTCTCAGAGCCCGAGAGAGACCCTGGCCCAGCCGGGGCTCTTCCCAGCCTGCCACCCCCTGGCTGTTTTATTCCAGGTTACAAACTAATTCTTTTATTGGAAATTCAGGACATGCTTCTTTTTATGCAATACTTCCTTGCTCACAAAAAGTTTTTTCTTTAGCTTTTTAAAAAATGTCGGAGAACACTTCTAATAATATGAAGGATTCCCGTCCCCCCTTCACCCCAACTCTCCAGTCTTAGGACGCCTGCCTTTCAGTTCTGGCCTGCACACACAGTGTGCACGTCGCTCACTCCTGTGAGCCACCGAGAGTGAGCTGCAGACAGGATGCCCCCTCACACGTTAATATGTTGCTGCTGTTCAGTCGCTCAGCCGTATCCAACTCTGCGACCCCACGGGCGTAGCCCACCAGGCTCCTCTGTCCAGGGGATTCTCCAGACAGGATACTGGAGTGGGTGGCCTTGGCTCCTCCAGAGGGTCTTCCTGACCCAGAGATCAAACCCATATCTCCTGCCTTGGCAGGCGGTTAGCCACCGGAGCAGCCCACACATTAGTATGCACCGTGTCAATTTCCTAGAAATAGGAATACTCTCACGTGTGTGCACCACCTGCCATGAAGATCAGGACACTGGCGTGGCCTCAGGAACATCCTGCGCAGGCCCAGGGCGCCACCTGGGAGTGCGGGCCGCATTTACTCGTCCCTTTGGTCTCCCTCGACCCGCAGTCCCTCAGGTTTCTCCCATGTCTTTCATGCCCTTGACATTTTCTTAAGAGGGCAAGCTGGTTTCTTTGTTGAATGCTCCTCTGTTTGGGTTTGTCTGATGTTTTCTGAAGATCACATTCAGCTTCCTGAGTTTTGGCAGAGTTACCCCAGCAGTAATGCAGGCAGCATCCGAGTCGACTTGTCCGTTACTGGTGAGGCTGTCTTATCGCTCGGCTAATTGAAGATGATGTATGCCGGGATTGCCAATATAAAGTTAATTAAGAAGTATTTTGTTCTTAGCAATGAATAAAAACATTTTATAGGCAGATGTTTGAGGACCCTGTAACAGTCTCTTTTTTCCTCATATCTTCACCCGGTAGTTTTAGCTTCCATTAATGATTCTTGCCCGAATCAGTAATTAATCCTTTGATGTGCACTCACATTCCAGTCAGTTCCAGTCAGCACCTCTGGGTTCCTCCAGCCTTTCTCCTCTCCATGTTCCTCAGTCTGTTTGCTTATTTGTGAGGCTCTCCTGTACGCGCAGCAAATCTTCTCAGCCCGGATGAAGGGGAAGAAGAAAGGGACCGCAGATCAATTTTAAAACGTATTTCTATATTTTCATACTTCAAATAGGAAAAACTTTGCAGCCACGACAAAAGGTGAGGTAGTCCCAGCTCATCTTTCCGTCATCGTCATGTTTTGTGTTAGAACGAGGGCCTAGGGTCGCGAAGGCTGTGGACCGACGTGTTTCGCCAGCCGTGTTGGGCCCTTAGGTCCTCCTCTCTGCCAGGCACAGGTGGTCACGGCCTGCGGGCGCCACCCCACCTCTGAGCCTGAGGGCAGCTTGCTCTGTGAAAGACTTAGCTAAACTGCAGTCCTAGAGAGGGGCAGCCATTTCTATCTCAGGCCTTGACTTTCATCTCTGAGCACATGACCAGAACCGTGACTGGAGCTTCTGGAGACAGTTTTACAGTGAGACCACGGAGACTTCCTTGCGGTGCAGTGGTTTAGAATCTGCCTTTCAATGCAGGGGACACGGATTCCATCCCTGTTCAGGGAACTAAGATCCCACATGCGGCAGCTAAGCCCTCGTACCGCAACTCCTGAGCCTGGGCTCCCTGATGAAAGGTCCCACGTGCCGCACCTAAGACCCAACACAGCCAAACAGATACAGAAGTATTTTAAAAATAAATAAAGTGAGACAAGGGAATTCCCTCGCAGTCCAGTGGTTAGGACTCTGCGCTTTCACTGCTGAGGGCCAGTTCAGTTGTCGAGAGGTTCAGTCCCTGGTCGGGGAACTAAGATCCCACAAGCTGAACTGTGCAGCCAAAAAACAAGGTAAAGTGAGGCTAAAGGCAATAGAAGAAGAGCAGGCAGGGGAGAGTGAGAAGGAAAATGTGTTAGAACGCTGTTCCCAGTGGCTTGCGTGTCTGCTAGCATCTGAAAACGGGCCGCAACGTGGGGCTCTGTGTGAGGCTCGTCCATGGCCACCCGTGCTCCTAGGTGATGCAACACCCGAACGAAGGCGCCCTGGTGCTTGGCCTGCACAGCAACGTGAAGGATGTCTCCGTGCCTGTGGCAGAAATAAAGATCTACTCCCTGTCCAGCCAGCCCATTGACCACGAGGGGATCAAATCCAAGCTGTCTGGTAAGACGAGTGGTGTCGGGAAGCCCTGCCCAAACCCCCGATCTCCCTCCTGGGAAATAAAATGTTCCTGGGAAAGAGGAACTTAGGGGTCCCTGAAAATAAAAGGGGGCCAAGGCCCTCTCCTTCACCCCAAGGATAGCGGGACACCAGCCAGCCAGAGCCCCCTGCCACGCCAGATCTTCCCCTTGCGAGGTTCTCTTACTAAGGTGTCTTATTTCCAGACCGTTCTCCTGATGTTGACAATTACTCTGAGGAAGAGGAGGAGAGTTTCTCATCAGAACAGGAGGGCAGTGATGACCCGCTGCACGGCCAGGTAACCCCACAGCCCCTCACACACACCGGCCGGGAAGCCCCTCCAGACCTTCCAGAACCTCCTGGGGTTAGGGTTTCCCAACCTCATTCCATCCCCTGCCCGCTTAGGACCTGTTCTACGAGGACGAAGATCTGCGGAAAGTGAAGAAGACCCGGAGGAAACTCACTTCCACATCCGCCATCACAAGGGTGAGCCGCCAAGGTCCGGGGAGCATTTCCACGAGGTTTCCAGTCGGGGGCGGGTGGGATGGGAGTGGTGTTTTCAGACTTCCTGGGGGCTTTTTTTTTATCAGTAGCATCCACACAGGGCCGTCCCCTCGAGGCTCTGATACACCCCTGGGTACCACGTTCTCCCCCACCAGCACCTCCACCTCCTCCACCACCAGTCACTGTGGCAGAGGACCGGCATTCCTGATGGCAGCGTGTCACGTTCTTCGGGCTCTTTTAGGGGAGAAGAGAGGTTGAGGAACCTTGTCGTAGGCTTTGGAACAGATGGTTCCTCGGGGAGCAGAGCCCCTCAGACAGCCTGCCTCCCCTCTCCAGGTGATCACTGTGGATTTCGTACTGTCCACTGCAGAGAGAAGTCCAGTCCTCTCCAAGAGACTCTCCACTTCAAATCATTCGTTGAACGTACCCAGAATTAATAGGCTAGTGCCTGAAACTGTGGGCTTGATATAATGCCTGCCTTAATGGATCCATGACATTAGAGACCAAATGCCCATGGAATCTGTCTCCTGCATAAGATTTCCTAAGGAGCCACTGCTTTTGGTGAAATTAGAGTCCCGGACTGAGATGCTAGCACGCTCAGTCACTCAGTCGTGTCCGACTCTTTGTGACCCCATGGACTGTATGTAGCCCACCAGGCTCCTCTGTCCATGGGATTCTCCAGGCAGCAATACTGGAGTGGGTTGCCATGCCCTCCTCCAGGGGAGCTTCCTGACCCAAGGATCAAACCTGCATCTCTTGGACCTCCTGATGCTTAATACCTGAATTTCTAGGTTAACTCTGACCTATTCTGGGGTTCCAGTGCCAAAGTGTAGGAGAGTCACAAGTGTCAGGAACTTTTTGGAAGAGAAATTCCCGGTTTCATTGGTCCCCAGAGGCATCCTGATCCTCTCTGGGCAGAGCCAGCCTGGGGACCCTGAGAACAGAGATTCCTGCCGCCTTCAGAAGTGAAATAAGCAGAGGCCAGACCTTCCCAGCGTGTGTGTCTGAGCCTGGTTGAGCCTGGTCCACTGTGAGACAGGCTGTCGCCTCTCCAGGCGTCCTGGGCTGTCCCTGGGCTCTAGTGACATCTAGAGCGCCTTTGAACCATTTCATTGTCTTTAGGCTTCTCACCCTTGATTGGGCTCCTAGGCCAAGTGAGGCCCGTCTCGGCCTCCAGCCCTACTTGTGCTCTGATGACGGATGGGTGAGGCAGGGTGGCTCTCTTTTGTGATTCCCGCTAATTTTTTTTTTTTTTTTTTTTCCTGCACTATAGCTACAGAGAGGGCCCATTTTCTTCACTTGGGTGCCCCCTGGGGCTGTATAGCTACCTCTTCCTGTCTATCCAGCCTCACGGGTTACCCAGTGCTCCGCACTCCTTTGATAGCCACCCCCGAGGGTGTTTTTGTGGCTGTTAACTGCAGGGCTTTCCAGTCAGAGTTTCAGAGAAACTGTTCTTTCATTGCTGTCTCCTGTACACACTCGTGGTCTCTCCACCGAGCGCTTGTTTTAGGCGCGCTGGCTGAACGGTCCCTGTGGCTCCTTCTTCCTCCACTCGGGGCGCCCTGCCGCCGAGGGGAGCCCCGCCCTTTCCCAAAGCTCAGTCGCCCTCACAAGTTAGTTTCCTCCATCCCCAGGTGGCGAGTCTGCCGTCCAGTCAGGAGGTGCTGGTGGCCACAGGCTAGTCCCCAGAGCTAGGGTCGGACACGGAGAGACAAGGAAGGCCTGGTCTGTGCCGTCAGGGAACTCACAGTGTCCACTGACACAAACACATTTTCACGAGTTGTCGTGACGGTGTAGGGCAGGCACCAGGCGAGTACTGTGTCAGTCAGGGCCAGCAGGGCAGTAGGAGGGAAGTGAACGACTCTGAGCTGGACAACTTCACGGGCAAGATGCCGAGAGACGCTGGGGTTTTCTGAGAGTCAACAGGCCTTCACCATGTGGATTTGGGGCTGAGGTTTAGTCAAGGCAGAAGTTACCGTATAAAAGGCTCAGCAGGGGGGCAGCACACACACAGTTTTGTGAGGGGTGGGAGGGGCTAAATGGTGGGCGAGGCCAGGTCAGGCAGCGCCAGCCCTCAGGGGACACACAGTGACACTAAAAGGCTCTGAGGCCCTCGAAGGCCGTCACTTGGCCTCGAAGGCTGTGGAGCAGCCACCATGGATTCTGGAGGGAAGGAGACTGGAGGTGGGGTGGAGGGGGCTGGTGGGGGTGGTCAGTGGCCCCAGGGAGGCTGGACAGAAGCAGTGTTGTTCCAGGTGGACGAGAGTAGGGGTCTGCGGCCCTGGGCTGGGAGGTGAGGTAGGGGGAAAGACTCCAGGTTCAGACTTGGTGGCTAGGGGACCAAGAGAGGGGATGCGCAGAAAAGCATCGAGTTTGAGGAGCCTGTGTGTATACTGGTGGCGCTCGCCCATCAGCACCGGGTTTCTGAAATACTAGAGAAAGGGATAAGCAGGAGGTGACGGTGGGGAGTTATTGGGGTGGGGGGTGGGGGGAGTCCTGGGGTAGAGACTGTCCCCACCACTGTCCTCCCCCAGCTCTTTACAAAAGCAGGCCCTCAGTCACCCTTCTGACGAGTAATCGCCTTCCACATGGGGCTACTGGCTGAGAAGCTCTGTGGCTTTGTCCCTACAGCAACCTAACATCAAGCAGAAGTTTGTGGCCCTCCTGAAGCGGTTTAAAGTTTCAGACGAGGTACGAGCCCTTACTCCCAAGCCGGACGGTGAGTGGAATTCTGGAGTGTCGCTCTGGTTCCGGGGTGCAGTCGGTGCTGGCGCTGGGAGTCGAGATTCCAGGCCCCCACGTGAGACGGTAGCTGCTAGGAAGGAGGAGAGATTGACATCAGCGCCCGAGGTTCCGCCGTCTTGAGCACAGGGCTCCTGGTCCTCCCCGCCGTGGGCTAACTCCAGGCCTCCAGTGTGGGGTGTCTGGCGGTGCTGTTGTTCAGCGGCCCCTCCTGCCCGGAGGGGAACATTGTGAGGAGCAACCTGAGGTGGGAGCCTCCTCCATGGCGTCAGGAACTGGCCACTAGACAAGCAGTTTTCCCCCACCCCCGGCTCTCGCAGGCCAGAGCCGGTCCTCACAGACTCTCTCCTTAGTGGACTGAGACTGAGGACTTGTTCCCTGTGGACTCGAGGGGAGGGCAGCAGGAGCCTTCCAGGGTCCCAGGCTTCCGAGTTTTCTCCAGCCTGTTCCTTGGGAAAAGCATGGTCTCGCTTCCGCTTCTCTTCCTGACGCTGGGTCCTGGTGGGGAGTGCCAGGGCAGCACTGGAGGAGGGACCCTGGCCTCACCATATCCTGCTCTCAGGGTCAGATAGATCACAGAAGGGCCACCAGGACCACCCTGAGGAGGGTGAAGCTATGGCAAGTCCCCTGAGGGGACTGCGCAGGGTGGCCGTGGGAAGAAGTTGCCCGTTTTCATGTTGTGTACAGGGGTAGCCCCAGCTCAGAGGTTTTGTCTTCCCCGACAGGTGGGCTTTGGGCTGGAACATGTGTCCCGTGAGCAGATTCGAGAAGTGGAAGAAGACTTGGACGAGCTGTACGACAGCCTGGAGATGTACAACCCCAGCGACAGCGGCCCCGAGATGGAGGAGACAGAGAGCGTCCTCAGCACACCGAAGCCCAAGCTCAGGTGAGGCCCGCACCCCAGCCTCCCGAGGCCGCACGTCTCCAGACCCCTCCCCCAGCCCCGCGACCAGGGGATCTTGGCTCCTCAGCCCTGACGAACCTCCAGCCCTCTGGATGAAGGTCGTTGTTTAACTGTAGAACTCCCTCAAGCCCTTCAGTCCAGGGCCCCCCTGTCCAGCCTCTGCTGTGTCTTCCTCCCACCATCCTTGAAGCCTGGGTTTTCAATCTTTCTAGAACACCAGCTCTCCCCGGCTGACCACAAGCTGCTGTTCTGGGGCCTGGTGGCCTCTGACTGACCCTCACTGTGCTTCTTTGCCGCCCACAGGCCCTTCTTTGAGGGGATGTCACAGTCCAGCTCCCAGACGGAGATCGGCAGCCTCAACAGCAAGGGCAGCCTCGGCAAAGACACCACCAGCCCTGTGAGCACAGCCGAGGGCAGTGGGGCCGCGGGGCCAGGGAGTGGGCTTAACACGGGGTCTCCTGCACAATGAAGGGTGGGGGGCGTGCAGAGTGGGGCTGGGGGAGTTGGGGTAACACTGGGTCCCCTGCTCCTGGCTCACTTGGGACCTGGGAGTGGTCTCATCTTTTTTCACCACCCTCGGTTGTCATCTCAGCCCTGTCGGGTGCTCAGTGCTCTGAGGGCGCTGCCGTGGCCAGGCAGATGTCATTTTTGGTCTCTTCTCGTGGTGACCTGGAGCCTTCCCTCCGAAGCACGCTTTGCCTTGACACCTCCCCTCAGCGCCCCTCACGCAGTAGCTGGGAGTGTGGCATCCGGCCAAGGGTAGCAACTCTGCTTCCTGGTGGGGAAGGGATGGAGCAGGAAGCCCCCAGGGTATGTTCAGGAGAAATTACGTAGGCTTTGCTGAGGAAGTGGGCAACG
>SJYA01005838.1:7244-23210 GCA_006410615.1 Neotragus moschatus | reverse complement strand
AGTAGGGGAGGAGGGTGGCAGAGAAGGCCACCCGTGCCTACCTGCAAACCGGCTTTGCCCTTCTCGGATAACCTTAGATCATGGTTGTAAACAGTGGTAACTGCTTTATGGAAAATCAGAGCATAAACACCTGACAGTCCTTTTCATGGTGACCTGAGCTGCTCTACTGGGTCATCTGGGGCCTAAAATTGGAGGTTAGGAGGAACTTCAGCGCCCCCCCCCCCACCACTACCTCACCCCCTTCCTCAGGTAGACCTGTGACTCTGCTGGGTGTGTGTGGAAGGTTGTAACCAGTGATCACTTTTCCTGAAAACTGGAGCAATTCCTCTCCCTATGTTCATCTCCAGTCTTTCCTGGGTCAGTTATCCCAGGACTCCAACCATTCCTAAGCTATGTTAGGAATTCCTAGCTTGTATGTTCTTTATAGAGACTGCTCTTATGAAGAAGTGAACACTAAGAAGAGCTGAGTTGTGTCCTTTCAAGGTTTCAGTGGATTATAAATTTGCACGTCTCTGAGCACAAAACAGGTCTGAAATGTCACTGGAAAGAGGGCTTAAGGAGAATCCAGAGAAGATCTAAGTGACTGGCAAGAAAGTTCCTTTAACTCCTTGCTTTCCTCTTCAGTTTCACCAGTTTAACTTCCTTTTTCTCTCTTAAGTGAAGAAATAGGATTCTCCACTTCTGTGACTGTTGTGGCCACGTGTCCATATGTATATTCTGGTCGAGGATTTTCAGAATTTGACCTGTGAAGTCTTCTGTGCACACTTCCATCTGACTTGATTTTGACATGAAATATAAGCCTTTCTTTTCATCAAGTTCTTGTTCACCTTCAACAGTTGGTTTCAGTTTCTGTTATTTCTCAAATTTCCTTACAATAACAGTCCACAAACCAGATATGTTCACATTCTATGAGACAGGATTATTCCTTCTGCATTTCTCCAGGCAGTTCTGGCTAAAACCGCCTTTGCTTTCACCTGAAAGAGATACTTACCTGAAGATGAAAGTGAGGGGCTTTTTTAAAACCCAAATTATCCAAATACTTGCTTTTATTTTTTCTTCTGCCTGTGTGGAATAAACCCAGTCATGTTAACATTAAAATAGACATGTTGCAAATGAGAAACATGGCTTTTTATGTAGAAATTTTCTTCGAGATTTAAAAAGTCATGGCTCAGGTATTTAACACGATTTCAGGAAATTGTGTCTTTGAAATTCATTGACAGCTAGATTTATTTGCAGAATTTTCTATGCAACTTTGTCATGCTTGTTTACAGCTATATTCTCTGATCTAAGGGCATCTACCATTAACTGCTTCACAAGTATTGAGTCAAAGGAGATTTTTTTTTTCTAACTTCAAAATTCTTTCCACATTTCCCCTTGTATAACGTAGTTGACCTGAAAGTTTGCAGCTCAGAAAAATTAAGTTTGGAGCATGTAATAGATTCTACTGACCCATTTGTGTAATCTCTGTTTTATTGTTAACATTTTGATAGTTAAAAAGATTTCTTTTGGGGAGCAAATAAATGTATTATTATATATATAGCTTTATAAAATAAATATATATCCTTTTTTTCCAGGGAGGCTTACTGAATGATTAGTTTTTCTCCAGATTCTATTTTTTTCTATCAGATATGTCATTGTTTTCTATTTATCTTGTGTAAATTAAGGAAAGATTCAAATTACGGACTTATGATAAATCATATCACTCTTATCAGAGTCATCAATATTCTATTATTTTGAATTAAACATTTTAATGTAATTTTGAAGACAGAAGGTCCCACATATGTTCATTAATAGGGGCTAACTAAATTGGTTAAACTATTGACAGGAAACATTTGGAAGTGGCAATGTAGCATTGGGAAAGTTGGTGTTTTAATGATAAACTGATGAATCAAGACTACTGTTCAAGAGCAAAAGCATTAATGACAAATGGCCCAGTGAAATACAGAAAATAGAACTTGTCAGCCACAGATCTTCTGTATATAGTATTTCACTTTTAAACACTGTTTGGGCAATATATGAAGTAACTTTGTAGGGCCAAAGAAGCTCTTGCTAAGTACTGGAGAGTCAAGTCAGTATTTTTTTTTAAAAGGAGGTAAAATTTCAGATGCTGTAACATCCAACATTTTTTATTATTTTAAAGCATACAACATAATGGCTTTTTACCTTGATGCATCGCCACTGTTTAAGTCTAGAACATTTTCATCACCCCAAAAGGAAACTGTGTATTCATTAAGCAGTCTCTCCCCTTCTCTCCTCCTCCCCACCCTTGGCAGTCACTGAGCTGCCTTCTGTTTCTATGGATCTGCCTGTTCATAGAAACATTCTGGACATTTTATAACTGAAATTATTTAATATGTGGCCTTTTGCGTCTAGCTTCATTCCCTTTACCTAGTAGTTTCCAAGTTCAGCCACGTTGCAGCATGTGTCAGTCCTTCATTCCTCTTTACGGCTGAATAATATCTGATTTTATGGATATACCACATTGTGTTGGTGGACACTTGGGTTATTTCTACCATTTGGCTATTATGAACAATGCTGCTGTGAACATTCAAAATTTGTCTGAACCCATTCAGCCTTTTTTTTTTTTTCTTTTTAGTTATCATGATCAAATTCACCTACCAAGAAATTTCAAATAGTCTTTTCTGTTTTAATAATATTCAGAATCTTCCTTTAACCTGTGTTTTCAGATCTTTGCTGGTCATATCCTAACTTTCTGAGGAATCACCATATTGCTTTCCACAGTGGCTATACAGTTTTACAGTCCTATTAAAAGTGTCTGAGGATTCCAACTTCTTCACATCTTTGTCAACATTTATTTTATTTTCCATTTGAAAAAATCATAGCCATCCTAGTGAATGTAAGTGTTATCTCCCTGGGATTTTGATTTGCATTTCCCTAATGACTAATGGTGCTGAGTATCTTTGCATGTGCTTATTGGCCATTTGAATATCTTCTTTGGATAAATATCTGTTCATTGTCTTTGCTTCCTTTTAAATTGCTTCCCTGTTTGTCTTTTTGTTGTTGAACTGTGAGAGTTTTTATGTATTTTGAGTATTAGATCCTTAGCACTATGACTTACAAATATTCATCTTTCCTCTCATTCTCTGGATTGTTTTTCACCTTTTTGGTATTACCCTGCAGTTCATAAGAGTTTTTAGTTTTGATAAAGTCCAATTTATTGGAAGTTATTTTAAACAATAGGTACATTCTTCATTCAGAGGGAAACAGATTGAACACAGGACCACAAAAATTAAATGCTAAATCCTAAAAAAAAAAAAAGAAAACTCTCCTGTAAGCTGAGAGAGCAACTTTACCAAATGTAGATTATCAAGGAGTGTGTAAAGTTACCACTGTACAAGTAAAGGAAACAGCTGTGGCTCCATTGACCTTTTTCTTTGAAGAAGTCCTGGGTTATTCAAGGCCTGATGAATGAGATCTTTTATCTTTAGATGACAGTAGTTTTTTTTTTTTTTTTTTTAATTATCATTATCAAATTCATCTATCAAGAAATTTTAAATAGTCTCCTCTGTTTAAATAACATTCAGGATCTGCCTTAAACCAACAACAACCAGGAAGATCAAAGAAAATGTTGCCAGGATGTTTCTAACCCAGCAATTTCTAACCCAGCCACACGCAAGCTGTGTAGTCGGGTAAATGTACTTGTAAAGTTCCCAGGAGAAAGGTCTTGGAATCAGATGAGAGAAACTAAATTATTGCAAAGCACCTTAACATAAAGAGGAAGAGTATAAGTGGACATTGTTGAGTGCACAGGGTTTGCCTGTTCTCTCAAATTGGCTGTTTTGAGATAATTAACTGATTTGAACCAGCTCTTCATTTAATTTCATTCTTAGTTATGAAGGAAGCAGGCTTGTGGTGAACAATGATCAACACATCTCTGATTCTGTCCCTCGAAAGTCTTGGACTGGATTCTGACATCTGCCATTTTATAATGTGTTGGGCAAACCACTGGACTCTTTCTAAGCGTCCACGCACAGAGTTCTTGCATGATCCACACGTGTTGCTGTTATCCTGAACAGTCAAGAAGGATTCTGAGGGACACTCAGGCTCCTCCTCTGCAGGGTAACATCTTCGCCCTACAGGTATGGGAGGGAAAAACAAAATAATACATGTTAAAATGATATAGCATTTTGAAGTTGTAGTGTGTGTTTCCTTGTTTGTGTAGCACTTAAAATATACCAGGTATTGTCCGAAGACTTAACACATTAAAAAATTAAGTCCTCAAACAACCCCACGAGGTAGGTACTATTTCCCCTCATTTTGTAAGTGAGAAAAGTGAAGCATGGAAATTTTATATAACTTGCCCAAGATCATACAGTTGATAAGTAGCAGAGATAGATNAGGTGTCGTCCGAAGACTTAACACATTAAAAAATTAAGTCCTCAAACAACCCCACGAGGTAGGTACTATTTCCCCTCATTTTGTAAGTGAGAAAAGTGAAGCATGGAAATTTTATATAACTTGCCCAAGATCATACAGTTGATAAGTAGCAGAGATAGATTTTTGAACCCAGATAGTCTGGCTCCAGAATCTGTGTTCTTTAGACTGTATCATGTTGCTTACATTTAAAACTTTGAGATTTCAAATGAAAATTGGAGTCTCTGCATTTATTGATTTACTCAGTATTTATTGAATATCTATACTTTGTCAGACTTCTTTTGAGACGTTAGAAAGTCTAGGAAGGCTGGGGCTGCAACATTGCATTCTCTCCTGGCAACAGTCAGCAGGAATCCAGATAGTCTGCCATCTTTTGATAGGTTCACCCAACTTGTCTTGATTCATTCACTTCTTTGCCTGCATGAGTCCTGTAATCATTCACACTTGTTCCTGATAACATGAGCCCCACACAAGGAAAATAGAACCAAAATATTAAACAGGAAGGCAATAATAAATGCAGCAGATAAACATTTTGACATGGATTTAATTTTGCAAAGTTCTCTTGCTCCTGTCATTAACTACAGATCCCATGAGCCAAAGAGATTGGTTGGGTACCCCCTGAGTACACAAGTGGAGGAACAAGCCCTTTTAAAATTGAGAGGTTTAAAATCAGAAGAAAACCCAACACGTGTGCAGACAATAGTATAAATTAATATGTGTGTGTGTGCTAAGTAGCTTCAGTCATGTCTGATTCTTTGAGACCCTGTGGATTGTAGCCCACCAGGCTCCTCTGTCCTTGGGATTTTCCAGACAAGAATATAGAAGTGGTTTGCCAGTCCCTTCTCCAGGGGATATTCCTGACCCACGGATCAAACTCAAGTCTCCTGTGTCTCCTGCATAGAACGTGGGTTCTTTACCACTGAGCCACCATGTAGGAAATTAAAAAAAAATCCCACCAATTAGAAATCTTTAATCATTAGTCTTTTAGGCAGAGATCTTTCAGTTATGACAGAATTTGTTTCATTACTTTATTTACAAAAGGTAGATAACAAATAATATCAGATCTACTCCAAAAAGTAGGCTTCAGAATACGCCACAAAGTTGGGAAACAAATCAACCCTGTTTCCTGTGTTTTCAAAAGATTGACTCATGCTTATTCCACTCAGTGTAGTTGAGCAGTATTCATAGCAATTGCCCTGAGTGCTACAGGCTCCGAAAGAATCTCCTGAATGGAGAGAGAATTAAAGGTGCCAAGTACTATGTTAATTGCATAAATTCCATTGCATCCTAATTTTTGAGCAATGGAATTTTATTCATGAGGACACTTGATAAGCAAGAACATTCCTCTTGTAAACATGTAGATACTAACCAGGGAGTTTTATTCTAGCCATTTGCCAACTTAAGAGTGAAGAGGCCATTTTTCAGAGAGCCGGTACCAAGCAGAGGAGGTGTTTTAATATTCAGTGCACTGTGATCAGTGTCACACGGCTGAGCTTTCACCATGGTTTGACCCATGTTGGGTCCACAAGTGTGAGTCAAATGTTCTGTGGAAGTTTGCCAGGTGGGCTGACATGGAGGCATACAGTACTATTGGTTTAGCCCTGTTGTATTTGCTTTTAAATAATCAGCAGAAGCCCTTCTGTGTTGAAAACTTGCTGTGATTAGTTTATTGAATCCATAGAATGATGGTGAACTTGCTAATTCAGTGTGCAGTGTATGTGGAGTACCTGTTGGCTTTCAATGTTATGAGGTGGGTGGGAAGGTAATAGACATACTATGAATTGCGTAGGGAAGACAGTGAGGCTTCGAGATGACTGCCCATGACCACACAGGTAGTAGGGCTGCAGATGTGGGCCTCAAACCCAGGCTTCTGATGCCAAATCAAAGGTTCCTCTTCCATGTCTCTTGATCAGCATTTCTGAGAATGTGTTTCACTTGAACCCCTTCACAATGACCTAGGACATTTGTATACAGTGTAGAATCCTAGGCCTTGCTCTAGAAATACTGAATCCCCAGGACCCAGAATTGTTAATGGTCCTTTCAAGATATGTATATACAGTTAACATTAGGCTTAACTGGTCTGCATACTAAAAATGTTGAAATTTTTGGTTAGGTCAAAATTTTTTTAAGGTTTTTTTTTTTTTTTTTTTTTTTTTTTTTTTTTTTTTTTTTTTTTTTTTTTTTTTTTTTTAATGTGGCTTGTTTCTAAAGTCTTCATTGAATTTGTTACAATACTGCTTCTGTTGTTTATGTTCTGTTTTTTGGCCATGAGGCATAAGGGATCCCCAAGCAGGGATGGAACCAGCACCCTCTGCATTGGAAGGCAAACTCTTAACCAGTGGACCACCAGTGAAGTCCGTGGTGAGGTCAGTTTGACACTAAGATAGTTAGAGAAGAAAAAAAAAGAAATCTGACCACAGACAGTGAATGCTAGTGTGCTCTTGATGGTTGCCCCACAAATTGGGTTTTAAGAAGGAGATTCAAAGAAATCTTCCCGTTTGGGGAGGTTGTTCTTTTTGGACGTATTCTATGTGGGCTTCCCAGGTAACTCTAGTGGTACAGAACCCGCCTGCCAGTGCAGGAGACCCAAGACACAGAGGTTTGATCCCTAGGAAGATCTCTTGGAGTAGGAAATGGCAACCTCCTCCAGTATTCTTGCCTGGAGAATCCCATGATTTAAATAAGAGAGTCAGATCTTCCTGTTTAGGGAGGTTGATCTTATTTGAAATATTCCATAGAAGTGTGACTTTTTAAAATCACTTTGTTTTATAAAATGTCTTCTGTAGGACCCTACTTCTACAGAATAGTCATTCATTCAGCAAATATTTACTAAAGTGTCAAGTGGTATGTGAAGTGCTATGTCAACAGTGAAGGAACTCTGACCTTACGGAACCCCATCTATTGAGGAAAGGTGGTAGAGATGCTTTGCTCCCAAAGTTTTCTTAGTAGACAAATTTGCAAAATAATGGCTTTTACAGATTATTTCAGAAGCAGGTATACTTCAGAGCTTTCCATGTACCTTGTACGTGCTGTGAATATCTAAGATAGGATTGTTGAATGTGGCATTTTCTAGACTTATTAAGGCATCCTTCAGGTGAAGGTTACCTCCTAGGTCTAGCGCTCCATGGAACACCTTCTGGATCACGCTCTTCCTACACACTGTGGTGAGACTCTGTGTCCTTGGAAGGCTCAGATCTGTGGCACTGGTAGAGACAGGGAGTGTATTGTAGAAGTGGAATCCCACTGCACCTCTGCCCCCCAGAGTAGTAATGTTCTGATAGCCTAGTGAGCACTGGGATAAGCAATGAGCTGACTCTGGCCAAAGAGCTAGCATCCAGGGATTCAGATCAGCTTTGGGCCATCTCCATAGGTGGCTGGGGTGTGGATTTGAACATGGGGTGATCCCTGGTTGTGTCCCTGGTCTCTCAGCTGGGGAATGGTGAAGGCAGAAGAAGAGATTCTAGCATTTCTGGGGCCGTTTTGGAGCATTGGGAAGAGCTGCATTAATGGAGAATGCGTGCCACTCTCTTTCCTAGACAGAAGGCTGGATATTACTGGAGGGCCACTCAGCCTTTGACTCACTGCATGTAATCATATTAATTCGCTGAAAAAGACCTTCTTTCTATGCATTGCCCACTTTTATCAAGATAGTTGTTGGAAAAAGGAAAACATAGGCCTTTCAGTGGATTACCTAAGTCCAATGACTCCTAGCTTTGGTTTTTTGTTTTTTTCTTGTTCTTCTTTCTCTCAGACAGTTGCTCTATCTAAAAAGAACAAAGTGGCCTGGCTCAGATAACTCACAGGGGTGAGTTCACCTGATGGATGGATTTAAATAGTTTGGATGTTGACATTTATCAGATTACCCAGAGAACTGCCACATCACCACCTTGATTCATGCATGTGGAGAGCCCTTAAAGAAACCTCTTCAGAATTGTTTTTCTTAGTTATCATAATATTGAAAGATGGGTTGCTTTATTGTTCATTGAGTATGTGCTTTATTCCATATTACCATACATACTTCCTCACAGATATACAAAATAAAGAAATGGAACGATTTCTCAGTAATTCAGATTGTCATCACCTGAGTATATACATACTTAAGACAGACTCCTCTGTCCCCCCTTTTTCAGGGTTGTCTGATTAAATATTCACCTTTTCATTCTTTGTGAGGGGCTATCAGATCTCTTAAGTGTTGGTGTCTTGAACCTAAAGTCTAAATTTAGTTTACTCTTTTAATCACTTCGAGTAAGAGGAGTTGAATGCAATTGCTGTCTTCAGGGAGGTTACAGCTTAGGCTGGGAGGTAGTCAAGAAGGGTAAAAACAGACATTGCTGTGATATCATACAGCTATCTGGTAGGTACTCCACGAAGGGTTTTAAGGATGGTGATGATAGTTCAAAGGTATTTAATCTGGCCATGAAGAATTAGAAAGAGCTGACTCCAGGAAAATTGCGTTGAGGTTGGTTAAAAATAGGTAGAAGTTGATTTGGTGGAGCAGTAAAGAGAAGAAGAGTTTTGTATATAAGGCAAGAATATGAATAAAGACACAGAAATGGGAACATATGAGGCATATTTCGGAGAAGGCAATGGCACCCCACTCCAGTACTCTTGCCTGGAAAATCCCAGGGACGTAGGAGCCTGGTAGGCTGCAGTCCATGGGGTCGCTGAGGGTCAGGCACGACTGAGTGACTTCACTTTCACTTTTCACTTTCATGCATTGGAGAAGGAAATGGCAACCCACTCCAGTGTTCTTGCCTGGAGAATCCCAGGGACGGGGGAGCCTGGTGGGCTGCCGTCTATGGGGTCACACAGAGTCGGACACGACTGAAGCGACTTAGCAGCAGTGAAGTCTGAGTGCACTGACTTGTGATATTAAATTTTGATAGAAGAAGATAAAATATGCTTGAAACGCATGTTCACTCTATGTGTTGAAAAAAAGAGAGAAATTTCCCATTCAAATGAAAAAGGGGCAAGAATTCAAGAATCAGTATTACTAATGATCTTTAATTTACTGGGGTCAGTTTCTTGTCAAGAAGAAACTAAAATGAGAAAAGGTTTCACCAGGAAGTTTGCAGACATTATAGATGCATTTTGGTGTAGAAGATACTGCTCATAC
The DNA here is from genome assembly GCA_006410615.1 of Neotragus moschatus. Taxonomy (NCBI): domain Eukaryota; kingdom Metazoa; phylum Chordata; class Mammalia; order Artiodactyla; family Bovidae; genus Neotragus; species Neotragus moschatus. The sequence goes on along the minus strand of SJYA01005838.1, from coordinate 13,699 downwards.
ATGCTCAGACTCCTGAACAGCTTCAAGACAGGACAGAACAGGGCCAGCAGTGGGAGCTTTGTGCTTTCTGGAAGATGCACTTGTCCATCCACAGATAGGCCATGAAAGCACTGGGGAGGCTTCCAGGGTTTTCCAGATTACTTAGCTCTTGTGATGGAGCAGACAGCTGGTTAATGCCTGATACGTACATAGTAGACAAAATGCTAGAGAAAAGTTGTTACAAATATAATTTCATTTTCTTGAGATAGCACCACATTTCCACAGCTTTATCACTTGTGGAGGTGAAGCAGTTTGTTGATTCTCAACCATCTCGAAGACCATTTCTATAGTGTTCTAACTACTTAGGAGGCTTTTCTGAAGTTTTCCCACTAAGCTTGGGAGCAAAGGAAGTTCTGTGTTAGTACAAAGCATGAAATTGTTAAAAGCTGAGTCAACACCCACCGCCACACGTCCTTAAAGATTCCAAGATACAGGAGCAGCAGGCACAATTAACATGCTCTTCTCCCGAACTGCCCCCAAACCATCAGAACGACCTTGTCTTCCTTAGGAGAATGGTTTGGCCCAGGTTAAGAGAGAAATTTCCATATATGCCATTGGAAATCCTGTTTTCAAAGGAGCTCATTTCCGTGTTTGAGTACCTCTGTTATGTATTCTGTGGATTACATAACTAGAAAAAATACATATTATCCTTAGCCCCATCCAGTCATGACTCATAAGTCAAGAAATTTGCGGTTCATTTACAATGAAAGATGACCAGAAAGACTGGTTATGCCTAACTGAAGCTGTCTAATAGAAATGGCTTGCTTTCATCTTTTCTCTAGCAAAAACCACTGCATATTTACAAGAAGGTCTGGTCAAGGTCATTGTACTTTCCTTCCTCTGTGTCAAGGTCAGCTTGAGGTCATTACTTCCCCCTTGTCCCTGATCTCAAAGGAGTGAGTTAGATGTCTGCTCCTAGCCTTTCCTTTCCCAGATTTTCAAACAGAATGTCACTTATGTATCTGGAAACACTGATTTTTAGAGCCACTGGAGAGTGAGTCCTTTTCTTGGATGCTTTATCTTCTCCTTAGACCTTTTACAGAAACCATAGCGTTGCTAAAGTCCATCAGAGAGGAGTCTATACTTGCCACCTCCTTTTTGTACCTCCCAGAAAGTTCTCCAGTCCCACCACTGTGCTGAAACCCTGCCATGGGTTACCTTGGCTTCTCCCAGCCCAGCAGCATTTTACATCTTACAGTTACTGCTGCCTCTCGAATCTTTGCTTTCTCAAGAGCACTCTACAAATTCCCTAACGCCTCCATGTCAAATCAGTCTCCCCTACAGGTTTCTTTTCCCTCTGTCTCCCTCTCACCTTTCCTCTGTTGCATACCCATCACAACTCTGAAATTCAATGTCTATCAAAAGTTTCCACAGTAATACATATGAAGACCACAGTCCACTGTAGCTGGTCAGGCCAGACCTTCCCCTGAAAATGCCTAAGTTCCTCAGTGATTGGAAGACCCTGTGGGCATCAAATTCACTGTCTCCCCTCACACCCTTTGACAGCAAAAATACTTTGTTTTCTGACGCGTCCCTGTGCTTTGACAAATTTGACATCTAACCATCCACATAATCTGGAAATAGTCTCCTGCTCCTTTGTCTCACTGAATGAAACAGGAAGTCCTATCAGTTCTCCTTCAAGAATCTTCAAAACAGATCCTCCCCTTGATTATGCTAAAGTCCTCCTCCACTCCCAGTGTCATTCTTGCCCCCTAAATTTCTCATCAGCTCTACTAATCATTCTGTTAGTTTTCATATGAAGTTGTCTTTCCGTTACATTTTTCAAAAGGGGGGGTCAAATAACCATATCTCCTGTAGAACTTCTCCTAACCTCCCTCCCTCCACCCCTCCCACTTCCCTTTCTCTGCCAAGCAGAATTATCCATGCTCTTTTCTGGGTTCACATAGTATTAAGTACTTTCTATTTCCCTTAGGCATGTATTTTTCTCCTTCGACTAGATTTTCCTCCTGGAGGGCAGGGATCCTATCTGATTTGTCCTTGCTCTTGGTTTCAATAACATTATTATTATTTTTACTTAGTAAATTCTCAGTTTGGGGATTTGAAGGCGCTTAAAAAACACTATTTTCTCCTTCCAAGTCTGTGTCCAGTTTTGTACTAGACCCAGGAACTGCAAGGTGGGAGAGCTAGCCATCACCATAAATACAGTGAACAAGTTCAGGAGCTAGACTTCAGGCTGTAAGCTTCCTGATGGCTCAGCAAGAGGCTGCTGCTTTGCAGACTGATTTCTAAAGAGAAAATCAGAGAGGGCTAAGTAGTCTATGCCTGATTCTCTACCACAAAGTCTCCCCCAATCCCTCCTTGTGGTGGACAGACACCCAAGGCAGGACTTGAAAGAATTTCCCTCCATGTGAAAACACGAGGCCTAAGATAAAGAAGTTCCTGCCTAAAACTTAACAACTGTTAACTTGAATTGAAATAGATAAACCTTATTCCAAAATGTAAGTACCTATATTAATTTTAATTTTAAATAGTATTGGGGAAAATGTTTTAAAGAACTCCATGAATAATGGGAATAGACCATAAAAATAAATGTCATCAGTTCTCTCCTTTGGTCAAGTTTGGTACCTAATATTCCACAACTTCACAGATACTTTTTATGTGTGCTACTTAGGGAATGAAGGATTTGCATTCCCAAATACTTTTTCTTTCAGGTAACTAAAGCAGCTCTGCCAAGAGCTGTGCACCACTGAAAGCTGTGTACACATGTGAGCATAAATACTAGCTACACATTTAAATACACTGCATTTGGTTTAAGGTACTTCCCTGGTGGCTCAGGCAGTAAAGCGTCTGTCTACAATAGGGAAGACCCAGGTTCGATCGCTGGGTTGGGAAAACCCACTGGAGAAGGAAATGGCAATCCACTCCAGGACTATTGCCTGGAAAATCCTATAGACAGAGGAGCCTGGTAGGCTACAGTCCGTGGGGTCGCAAAGAGTCAGACAGGACTGAGCGACTTCACTATATCACTATATCCATGGTGGGGGAAAGCCCCAACCTAAGAACCATTTGATTGCTTACCGAGGACAGGCAGTTCTGAGTCCTTATAGTGCCTTACCACTATTGATTTCTCAGTTTAGTTTCTCATTATTTCTTACCAGTATTACCCCCCAAATCTCAAATCTTATCCTCTTTATTATCTCCTTAAATATTTGCAAATATTTATTCATTATTTATTCTGTGCTGTGCATAGTTGATGTCACTGCCAGAACAAAGCCAAACTAAATTTTGTAGACCCTTATTTAGGGACCCCCTCTGCAACCTGTTCCTTCAGTCCCACAGCCATCAGAGTGACCTTTGCCCCCTGTTCTGAGGCCAGTGAAAAGGAGGCTCCTGCTAAGTCGCTTCAGTCGTGTCCGACTCTGTGCAACCTCATAGATGGCAGCCCACCAGGCTCCCCCGTCCCTGAGATTCTCCAGGCAAGAACACTGGAGTGGGTTGCCATTGCCTTCAATGCATGAAAGTGGAAAGTGAAAGTGAAATTGCTCAGTCGTGTCTGACTCTTCACGATCCCATGGGCTGCAGCCTACCAGGCTCCTCTGCCCATGGGATTTTCCAGGCAAGAGTACTGGAGTGGGTTGCCATTGTCTTCTCCGATGAAAAGGATGAGCTCTCAGCAAACAGACTTCCGGAATTAATAAGTTTAAAGTATCTGAGATTAAGGCATTGTTAATGTAACTTGCAGGCAAGATGATTTGGAAAGAGAAATCAAGAAGCAGCTGTTTCAGTTCAGATTTGCAATGAATGCCCTCAGCGTAGCCTGCCTTTTTCGCTTCTAGCATGAAAATGGATGTGGAAGGTGTTTCATTCAGTAATAATGAATAAAGATTCTAACTTTGATCCTCTTCATCTGTTTGACAGGAGGAACAGAGAAAAAAGTTGCACACATTTTAATGTCATAAAACATTAGTATATTTAATGCTCATAAATGTATGTTATTAAAAGTTAGGTAATCTCTGATCTTTGGAGGAAAACATCCGTTTAAGTTGATCCTGCTCTTATTATCTCCAAGATATAAGGGAAAAGCAAACCTTCCTTTTATTGGGACTACATATCAGCATATTCAGAAGGACTTTGAGTGTACAGATATAAATGTATGATGCTAAATGTTACTTCAGAATTTCTCTTTTAATAGCTTGCACTCACTGTGGCTTGCTTCTAAATGTATGTCTCTCTTCTTCATGGCTTTTCTTGCATGTTTCATAATTATAGCATTTTCTTTAATTTTTGCACTTAAATAAACACAAGGACTGGAATTTTGCCTCAGGAAGCAAGGTTATTCATAATTCTGTCAAGTGAATACTACTTATTCCTTCAAAAATGTTTAAAGAAAAATCATAATGACTCTATATGTGTATTTTCAAAGAACACCTTCAGCTTTCTCATGACTGAGTACAGTTTCATGTAGAAAACACTATAGCTGTAACTCTCTTTAAAAATGTTAGAAATATTTTTCTTTATTGTGTCTGCAGAGCAAAAGTCACTGAAAAGATATTTTTTCAAGCATTCCAACTGAATTGACCAGCTATTTAAATCATTTAGAATAATTAACTCACTTGAATGCAAATTTATTTTTGATTTCACAAACATGTAACACATTACAGAGGCCATGCCCACAACTTTGTCTTCTGCCCAAATTCTGCTAATGAGCATCTCTTCTTGCTGTGCCAATTCTGCACAGCCCTCCTTGAATCCATCCAAAGCGGAGAGATGATGAACAGACTTCGGGAGCTCTCAGAGATGAGCACCTGCTGACCAAGGCTATCCTGGTCATGTCTGTAACCCTCTGCTGCTTTTGTGCAGATTGTCTGATAAACCCAGGAAGCCAAGTTATTAACAGCAAAGAAAGACGGCTTTTAAAAGGTATTCCGACTGGTCTTCTTCGGATTGTTATAAAATCTTATGGTTAGATTAGTCTTAAACATCATTCAGTGACCCCTTGTTACATACGAGGAAGCCAGTATGCAGAGGAATTATGTTGCTTGCAATGTGCATATCTAAGATATTAAAATTTCCAAAATTTTAGGGGCTGTTTAGTCCCTTACTGCCCCTTTTCAGTATTTGCCCAGATGTTTGTAATTTCTAGTTACACAGACTTAATATCAAGATAGTTTAACAAAAAAATGAACCAGGTTTTGAACGTTTATTTGATTGTTAATCGTAAAAAATTAGTATTCTTCCAAATGCTGAAATAAGAAAACAACTATATAACTCACTGCTAGATCCTTTTGCAAGTTTAGCAGATTATTTTAAAGGTAATGCTATTTTGCTGTGGCATTTATCTGCATTTCCTTCTTCTATTCATCAGTGAGTTTTGTTCACAATATGTAAATTTCAATTATTAATCCTCAGTTTTCCCCAAGGAGACTTGTGTAGACATCACTAGTAGCATTTCCGTGAGTTAGTTCTTCCTGTCGTTATTTCTACACTAGAGAGTACGTTTATTTTTTGTGCTTTGTATCAAATGCACATACCTCGTCTTTGCTACTTTAATCCAGTAATTTCAAGACCCTGTATCAAGGAAACATTGGCAGCTTCTTAAATCTATTTTATTCAATATCTGCTAGATTCTTAAGCATGCATACTTGTAAAGTTTTAAATACATATATGTAAAGTTATATATATACATATACATAAATGTGTGTCTATAGATATGCAAACACACACAACCACGTTGAAAAGAAAAAAAAAATACACTTACTGTATTTCAGACATCTTCCCAAATGAGTTTCTCTGTTCACATATAAGGCCACCAGTTTTCTTTTCTTACAGCACTATCATTTATCTTTCCAATTGTAAAACTAAAGGATACAGTATGGATCAAAAAGCCTACACTTTGCCTTTCTGGGGTGCTTTTCCAGTCCTCTTGTTCCATATAGTCTTTTACTTTAGGAGTTACTAAATGTCCTGTTTTTTCCTGTCTTGTTCATTGGGCAAACAGGGGTAGATGGTCCCCCTCCCTAGATAGGAGACGACCTCCTAGCCCCAGGATTCAAATCCAGCATGCGTCTCCGGAGAATGACAGGTACTTCCTCCTCCCAGACAAGTGGCTTCCATAGGCTGCCAGGCCATCAGGTGGAGGGTAGCCAGACCCGTGTGGTTACTACGCCTTTCTTTCAGGGGGCAGAGCCCAAGAGGCGGAGATTCCAAAACTGAATGTGTCCACCTCTGATGAAGCACCTCAGAATATTTTCTGAAATAAAACTAGCTTGCACAAGACATGGTTCAAACAAAGAAAGTTGGGTCCAGTGGGAGAATTTTCTTTTAATGAGCATTTATTTCAGGGTTTCAATTTTCTAGAAACATATTTAACTATTGCTTTTGTTTACACTTGACTAAAATTCTCAGGTGCTTTAAGATATTTTAAAGACTATCACAGAGCCTGTTTTTTTTTTTTT